>VUQH01033558.1:0-16090 GCA_015106775.1 Etroplus canarensis | reverse complement strand
TTTAGAGAAAAAAAAATATAATTAAAAAAAAAAAAAAAAAAAAAAAAAATCAGTATCTCTGCTTTTCAACAAGGGACTAAATGCTACAAGGTCAAGAGCAAATTGTGGTATGGGAAATGACTCATATATACAGGTTTTTCTCCACCTTTGTGCTCTCAAAATGTGAACATAAAGTTCCTTTCAGCATTAGGGCAAATGCTGTCATTAAACTGTTAATAAATGAAAATAGCAGCTAAAATATTGCATTTACACCAAATAGCTTTAGGTATTTTTGGTGCTCTCGATTTTCAACCAACAGTGAAAACTTTAAAAGAGCTTCCAGCAGAGGGCGCTCCAAAATGAACTGATTTCTTTTACTCAGCAGTCTCTTATAGATCCAGCAGGTGGATGAGAGTGTGCACTACTGAACATGTAGTGTTATACACATGGGACAAGAACCACGACCCTTTGTGTACACAGGCCCAGTTATGATGATCCTTAAAAGTCATTCTTAAGGCTGTGTAAATAGTTATCTTCTGTGTACAAGAAAGCACCAACCAGCTGTGAGAGAGCTTAAACCCACAGCAAAAACACAATTGATGAATGTAAAACAAACATGTCACGACATGAAAATGATCCCTCACAATTTTATCTGAATTACAGTTTAGACCTGAGAAAGTTAAACCAAGACTGAGAGTCTGTAAGAACAAAGCAGCCGCAGAGTCCCCACACACTTGTTACACAACATGCTGCAACAAAACACTGTGGCTGTCAGTGATAGGTTTCTACTCAGATATTGTTTCTGATACAGTCACCATTACTAGCACCTGCTGACTGGATAAATTCTTTAAACTCATCAGTTTTCAAAACTTTTTCCTGTGTGTGTCCCACACCAGTCAAGCCTTAAAAGGCATTCAAGTTAAAGTTTAAGAAGTTAGTATAGTAAGCTTGTCTATGCCCCCCCCGAAAACTACATTATTTTAACTTAGTTTTCCCATGTTCCAAGCCCCACAGTTTGAGAACAACTGATTTTCCTAATTGTGAGGGGGCTGCATGCATGACTTTCAGTGCCCTCAGTCAGGCATCCTGTGGTACCTGAAGGGCCCTCTCATAGCCAAATATAATGATGCTTTTTAAAATTCAGTTCAGACTTAATAAACTTCTGTTTAGACAGTTTCCAGTGCAGCTGCTATTTTTAGATTTCTCCCTCCAAGTCCCGTTCCAACCACTTGCTCTGTGCACTCCAACTTGTGCTGAGAGCAAATAGCAACTTGTTTCAAACTGACCCCAATTTCTTGGGAGGAAGAAATATTGCTGGCACAGGTTTCAGTTGAATAGTTCACAGCTTCACAGGCCAAAGGCAGCACATAAGGTGAGGTGTGAGATGTGGGGCATATTTTTTCCCCAACATTCACAAGTTGCACACCAAGAATTCATCTCTCAGGTTGAGACGGTCAATCTGGTGTATGAGAGGGAACATTAAGAGGAAAGGGTATAAATTGTGGTGCCAGACTGCCACTGTGTGCCAGCTAAGAGCCAAGAAACTACATGGATTTCCTGCCCACATCAACTCAACATTTGCTCACCAAGGGGCCTTCTTGCTAAATTTGCCTTACTACAACTTTGTCCACTTACCAAAAATAAAAATTGATAAGTAGGGTTACTGCCTTGATATGCAGATGGAAATTCAGCACCCTTTGCTGAGTCACGAGAAAAAGGAAATGTAATGGGAGTGAAAAATCTAAAAATCACAGTTCCCACACCCCAGTTTTTTCAATGATTGACAATAAAAAATGATCCACTCTGAATTTTACTAAAATAAAGTGCATGTTGTGAGTGCAATAGCATCAGCAAACTATATCTATTCACCTTAGTTTCATCTGATTGTTAGGGTTTTATCTTTAATACTGTACGGTCTTTACCGTACAGTATTAAAGAAAAGATAAAGCACCTTAAGATGACCTTTGTTGTGAACTGGCACTATAAAAATAAATTGAATTGAACTTAAGATTTTTTACCAGGTTGTTCACACCCCACCTGCAGTGGCTCTGTGCTCCATAGTTTGAGAGTTACTGCTGTACAGTGAGGGCACCTCTAGAACTCACAAGTTCTCTCTCATCCTCAGCGTAACTGAAACAATTGACTCTAGCTAGTGCTTATCAAAGTCATTACCACAGGCGTTCCTATACTTATCCAAACTACATGTTCAGTAAACACATAAAAAGTAAAGCTGTTTGTTTGTTATTGGTGAATCAAATCAGTTTTTGCCTATATTTTTGACTTAGCTAAAGCTCAGACCACATTATCAGTAATTAATGCAGAAACCAGCCAAGTGCCTTGAGCTCACCTTAAATCTGACTTTGTGTGACCTTGACCTTTGACCTCAAAATCATGTAAATTTTATCCTATGCTCTACCTATCTGAGGTATTAACCACATAAAGTTTGAGTAAAAATCCAGAAAACAAGTCGGCTCCTTTAGTGGTAAATTTTATAACAAACAGACTTCCAAAATGATATCAGTTCTACCAGTCATGTGATTCACTATACAAGCATTGGCAAGGATCCAGGAGGCCAGTCAGTTCATATGGTGGTAATGACATTTTCATTGACAACCTCATGTGACCTTAACCTTTGACCCCACAATCTCATAAATGTTATCACGTCTTCTACCCATCAAAGGTATTAACCACACAAAGTCTGGTAAAGATCCAGCAAATAAGTCAGCTCTTGTAGTGGTAACAAGATTTTTAATAGGTGGACAATCTGAAAGCATAATGTCTCTATGGTGATGGTATAATTACAGAGAGTGGTCACAGTTAGTTGTCTGTAGGGTGCTTCCAGTACAATGCATTTGCAGAACTGTGAATGTGTTATACTGGAAGAACCTTATCTTTATCCTCCTTATCTTTGGCACCCTTTCAGCTAGTGGCACTCTAACTGCAGGCCAAAGCTCATCTATTCCTACAACCAGCCCTGGCAGTATATCTCACCTTGGTGATCTTTGGGATCTTGGTGGGGTCGATGGTCCTGCTGTTCTTCGTCATAGGCACAGTGTTCCAGGTCTCCTCTCTCTGTCCACGCTGATCTCTCGGATCTACATGGGCCAAAGAGGCATAACACATACAGGCAGGAAAAATACACTTTAGTGAAAATTCTGTGGTACCTTTCTAGATGGTTTCACTACTTTATCCATACATGATGAAATATTACAGGTCAGTTAACAGATGGGAGGGGTAGGGGGCTTCCTGTCTGCTGCTGGGCACAATAGCATCTCTGCAGGCTATAGGGACAGGAAGTCTGCCTGTATGCTTGCAGGCTTCCTGAGTCACTGTAGCTGTGCAAGATGTGACTCTAAGCCTTAAAGAGGATTTAGACTACAGGCCTGACCTGGCCGTCTCTTGCTGTCCTTGGAGAGCAGCTGCTGGTGCACTTTCCTTTGCTCTTCCTGCTCTTCAATCTTAGCCTCTTTGTGGATCTGCTCAATGGTTTTTGGGCCCTGGTCAGCTCTCCTGGAGACCCAGTTGTGCTAGAAAATGAGAAAATAGCACAATTACTTCAGAAACTGCACACAGTGTCAGGTTGAGGTGATTTCTCATTGTAAACCAATTGAAATAACAGCCACAGAAAGTACAGTTTTTTCAGTTTTACCATGGCAGTTCATATATGAGAAGCTGTCAATCACAGAAGAAATTCACTGATCAATTAGCAAGTGATCACACTGGAGACAGATGTGTTAACAAGGTTTTCAGTTTCAACTTGTAAGACAGTATCTGTGCGTGTCTACAATGCTATACATGAAAGTTTTTGTTTATAAACAAAGAAGATCCTTGCACAACCTTGCTCATTTTAATTTCAAATTTGACAGGAACACAGCACAGCGGGGTTTTGAATATGTTTTTCTTCCTTTCTGTATGAGAAAGTGACACTGAGTCAAACAACTTGTGTCAGACAAGAGTTAAGGGGGAAGCTCAGTTTAATCAATGCAGACATCTATAGGAAAAACATAAGATCAATCCTAAAAAGGACAATACAGATAAGGTTTCTATAGGACCTCTAGCTGAAGCTACAATTAGGTTTCATTTCCATAAGGCTTCTAAATTTAGGATAAAACAACTAAATACACAAAAAACCCACATGAAACCAAGTGTATACATGTGAGTACGAATGTCTGTATGTGTGAAGGAGATGACTGTGTCAGAACAGTTAAAATCTTTGAGTGAAGACAGTCGGCCTTGCTCAGACCGAATCCTCTCCACACTCAGCTTCATCTTAGTGGAGATCTGTTTAGAATCACAGTCACAGCTGGATGAAGCACCTTTCATTAAGGTAAGGAGACAGCAGCAAGTACTTGGATGAACTTCCCAAATCACATGGAGAAAAACAAAACTGAAGCCCAACATTCACTAGTGGCATTTATTTCCTGTAATCGAATATATCTTAGTTGTATCTTGTTAAGAAGTCAGCATCTATGTTGACTCACATTCAAAGTGGTTTATACCCACTTCATGCAAATTGGTTAGGTAATCTGGCACTTATGGTAGTATTAGTCTTCAGCCTCAGCAAGTACGTTTGTCATCAGAGGGTGAACATAAGTAGTGCTAAAACAATGCTGCCTGCATAGTAAGTAGTGATACCTGTACAAAGTTTAATAAACTGTCCACAATGGTATTTATGGCAACTTCTAATGTTTTAAGACCACTTGGAATTAAATTTAAGACCAACTTAACAGCAACCAAAACAGAAGAAAAACACATCACATCCTTAGGATTAGAGACACATGTTATTTGGTTTGGATGGTTTGTTTGAGGCTGGAGTTGCACATAAAAAAAATGTGTCCCAGAACAGTGCTTTATCTGATTTGGTGATGTCTAGTACAGGAGCTCCACAAGGGACTGGGCTGTCTCTACTCCTGTTCACCTTGTACACTTCAAACTTTCATTCCAACTCTGGGTTATAAAACAAACAGATATACTTTGAAGATTCTGCAATGGTTGGATGTCTAAATGATGTCAGGAGGAGGAGCACAGAGAACTAATAGATGATTTGTGGAGTGGTCTGGGAGAAATTATCTGCTTCTGAATGTAAATAATAGATGGTGATGGACTTCCGAAGGAAGAAGACAGCTACATGGCCCGTGTCTATCCTGGGACAGGATGTTGATGTGGTGTAGGAATACAAGTACCAGACTGAAGTGGAAGACCAACAAAGAGGCTGTATACAAGAAGAGGATTAGCAAGTTCTAGTTCCCAAGTTAGCTGAGATCCTTCAATGTGTGCAGCAAATCAATTTGTTGTGGTGAGTGCAGTTTGCTGTGGTCTGCTGGCAAGAGCATCATCAGAGCTTCTGACACTAACAGACTGAGAAAACTTAACAGGAAGGCTGGTTATGTGATTGGCTGCAAATTGGACACTTTTGAAGATGCGGTAGATAGTACATCACTGAACTAACCATTACCCATCACGGATAATCCTGAGCACCCTTTGCACCACTTTCTCTAACAAACTGGTTCAGCTCCACTGTCGCAAGGACAGATACAGCAAATCTTACATACCACAGGTAATAACTTTTTATTATTATTTCAACTGCTGTAACAAAAGAACTTCCAAAACATGGGATAAATAAAGTATTTCTTATTCTTAGTTATCACATTTGTGCTTCTCCATTTTTTGCTAGCTAGCAGTACCTGTTGTTCTGAGCTACCCAGCTACCATATTTTGAGATTCTTAATTTTTATTTCAGGAGAAACAGGGAAATTAATTAAATCCTACTTTTCAAGCAGCACTTTCTTCTGAAAGATTGATTTAAGGCTTTTTAAAACCAGTAAAATTAATTAACTCAGTACGTTTTAAGACTTTAAGGATCCATGGGAACCCCGTGTTACACTACATTGACTTTTATGTGATACAGATACATGTTTAAAACATTCCTCTGTATTGGTATAAGACATTACAGACTCCTCCTACAAAAAACTTTAATCCAGTTCAATTCAATTCAAGTTTATTTATCTAGCACCAATTCACAACAAAAGTCGCCTCAAGGTGCTTTACACTGTAAGGTAAAGACCCTACAGTATTAGAGAGAAAACCCCAACAATCAGATGATCCCCTACGAACAAGCACTTGGTGACTGTGGGAAGGACAAACTCCCATTTAACAAGAAGAGACCTCCGGTAGAACCAGGCTCAGGGAGGGGCAGCCATCTGCCTCAACCGGTTGGGGTGAGGGAAGAGAGAAGACAGAAAGGAGAGCAAAGAGAGACACAGACTATAGAAGAGAGAAGACAACATTTAATGCTGTGCAGCAGTCACCAAAGCTGTTTTGACACATGCACCGCAGCCTGGGGCTTTTTAAGAAAACACTTGACACTGGTGCTTGCGAGAACATAAACGTCTCATGCCTGATTTATGGTCACCACATTGGTTGTGCTGCACCAACCGTAATGTCACCACAGCCACATCACCGTTTACACTGGCATAACGGACTCGCTATAGTCTTTTACTGAATGATAAATTTTGTTCCTCAGATCAAACCTCTGCATCAGCGCTGGTATAGAAGTAGGAGTCAAAACGCAAGCAAAGAAATTGCAGTTTGTTTTCCCCCCGAAGTTTTCTCCGGAAAGTGTCATCTTTTCAAGATATTGCAGCATCGCCCTCTGTATAATCTAGGAGCCCCTGTACTGATATATCATAGAGATGGTGGTAAAGACTGACAAGAACATATACTCCTCTCTTCAATCTGGCCGTGCTGGCTCTGTGCCAGTTTTAAAAAAAAATAAATAAAAAATCGAGAGGTGCATAACCAGCTGAAATGACATAAAAGCGTACCGTGCACAAGCTGTTGTGATGTCACTTTTAATATATAGTGAGCACAAACTAGGCTCAAGGAAGAAAGAAGTACAGTATCCGTGATGTCTCATTGTGCTGATGTGTGAATAGCTCATGTGATCGGATGCATTTACTGTTAGTGAGCGGGAGACCTGTGTACCACCTTCCTTCATGCTCTAACCACAGCGCTTCCAGTACTTCCAGTAGCGGAATCACATCTATTTTCTCCTGTGAGCAACATGCAAGAAAATGTGCCACATATCCCATCCTCATTTCCCCAAAATTGTCACAAGCTTTTGTGTGAAAACATCTTAAGTGTTGTAAGCAGCAAGAGGTGATCAGCACATACAAGTGAATACACGGTTTCTATTCTACAGTGCATTTTCCCATCCATCCTTCTGAAAGTTTGATAAAATTCATTACCAAGAGGTGTAGTAGATAATGACTGCGCAATATTGGATGAAAAACTCTGATATTATGCATGTTTCAGGAGGTCAGAGAAATCAATTAAATAATCCTCTGCAGGAAAAAAAAAAACCATCACTAGCTCCTCTAAACATGGGCAAGGATGCTGAACTCTACTGAAAACAAATATCAGAACAATACTCACCAATCTCAGGTCTATAACGTCCTGCAACATAAACCGTATCCGAGATGACGTCTTCCTCTCCTTGACAATTTTCTCCATCTGATTAAAATATTGATCCATCCGAGGCTGACAAAGGAGAGACAGAGAAGGTTCATTTGAGATACGAAGGTTAAATTCTCAATTTCTCTAATGGACAGCAGGTTTCAGTGATTCACATTATTTTATTCTTCTGACTGACTGTTCAATTTATTACTTAGAGCAGGAGCTGTCCTGACCACCCACCATTAAACTGGAACATTTTGGGACGCAGCAGAACAAAAACTGTAATAACCCAAGATGAATGGACCCAATTCACTGTAATAGCTTGCCATTAAACAGATATGTTCAGAAAATGACCAGATTAACAAGATGAAACTCATCTAAAAATGAACAATGGCTGATTTATGATCACATTTTTTAGGATTTACTGCTTAAAAACTGCTCTTTTTTTGTTAGTAAACAGGGCAAACATATTCCAGAAGCAAACAAAGCAGATTTAAATTGTTACGCTGAGTTCATAAAAGTTTCTATTGGTGCAGGAGAGGGGACCAAAACCACTACATCAAAACCCTTTCAGTATGAGACATTATTTTTGGCTGCGGGAGGTAAAGACTACCTGCAAAAAAACATCAAAATATTTTCACAGTTGCAGAAACACGCAAACCTAATAGTGAAAACTAACTAAATTAATGACCAGATTTACTAAAATTTTAATCCAAGTCTGCTTCGAGCTCACAGAAACCATGTCAAAGAAATTTTTTGTGTTGCTGCATTTAATTATAACAAAGCAGCAACCTCTGAAGCTGAACCATAAAGCCAACATGGAAATGCCAAAACACTGTTTTAGTGTGTTACTTATCACTAATAAGCAGCTATGTGTGTCTGTGCAGTTCATGGATGTAGCTTGCTAACAGTAGCTTAGGACTCCATTCGCTTGTCCAATTATGGTAACTTCTAGCTTGAAAAAAAGAACATACATGGCAGTGGCCAAAATGTGAACGTTGAAACTTCAAAATTCATGGTCCAAAACCAGTGGATGACATCACTGTGGCCATGTTGTTAATGTCCATGGTTAAAATCGATGACCGAAAAGGTGAGCGTAAATTCTGCAACAGGTTCAACATTACAGCTCAGCTATCATTTAAAAGCACCAAGCTAACTGTCTGAGCTAGGATGTTTCACTAAATTTCTTTAGGCTTTGTAAACAGACCCACGATATATGGACAAAAGTATTGAACCACCCACATATGATATCCTATTCTAAACCCACAGGCATTAATATGGAGCAGCTCCTACCTTTTCTGCTAGAACAGCTTCCACTCTTCTGGGAAAGCTTTCTACAAGAGTTGAGGTCAGGGCTCTGTGTGGGTCACTCAAGTTCTTCCACACCAACCTCATATAACCACGCCTTTATGGACATATATCATTTATTAAGTCAGCAGAGCGGTGGTGACTTTTACGAACTAATGCTCATCATTTGGCGACTCCGCTTTACAATTTTACATGGTCTGTGATTTTTTGGTTGAATTTGCTCTTGTTCCTAAACACTTTGCAATATTAGCTTACAGGTGACTCTGGGAAATCTAGGAGAGATGAAATTTCATAAACTGACTTGTTGTAACACAGAAGCTTATTACAGTACCATGCTTTATTTCAGTAACTCTTAAGAACAACCCACTTTTTTCATAAATGTGTGTAAAAGCAGACTGCATGGCTAGGTGGGCTGGTTTTATACACCTGTGGCAATGAGACTGAATGAAACACCTGAATTCACTGATTATGAGGTGTGACCCAATACTTTTGCCCATATAGTGTATTTCAAATATTTTTGGTATAAGAACATTGTTATAATGGCATGAGTATCCAGCTCCAGCATCTTTTATTATCTTAATTTATCGTGACAAGACAAAATAATTTAATACACTGCAAATACTAGCTTTATTTATCCATTTGTAAACTAAAAGGGATAGCGGGTAAAGTGCACTGTGGCAGATTTAGTTAATCTACAGATAACAAACACACAACACCCTCCCCTTCAGGAAAAAAATGATTGGTTAAAGATTAGGTATGATATCAGTCCACTAAGATTTACTTTGGTTGAATACAGCTCTTGCAGTTTTCCTGCTGGTCAGAGAGCTTGTCTTTTTGGGGTGACTGTTAGAGGATAGGGATCAAACTTCACATCACAGTGCAGCAGAGATGAGCAGAAAGGCCTTTAGGTCAGTTATGTCTCTCCAAGCATCTGAGGAGTCTTTCTGTATCCAGCTGAGAGTCACTGACGTCTACAGGAGAGCCAGATAGACAGAACAAAGCCAAACATCGACGGCAGGAACACTGTGGGGGATATCCCTATTTCTTTTGTAACCAACATGAACAATTTCTCCTCGGCCTCTGGAACCGAATGTAGCCCAGCTGGTGTGGGATCAAATCCCACCAGAACAGCTCTTTTATGTCTCTCAAATCTGTGCTACTGTAAACCAGAATCTCCAGATTAATTTTATCTGCTGCACAGACAACCAGTGCAAAGGGGGTTTATCTTAACTGATATTAGCACAGGCATACTGACATCAAAGTGCTGCACCGATGTCATAAGTTTTAACAGGAGCCTCAGATAGCAGGCTTGTTCAAGGTCTTACTGCAATGCCAGTCCACCTCTAAATATGTTATGAACAACTATACTGTTTGTGGAGCACATCACACCAACAGCCTCTGGGGTTGTGCTATGTATGAATCTACATAAATGCAACATTATTTTAAGTGTCAATCACATCCACCTTTACTCTTAATTTAATATTTCAGGAAAATGCTGATTTCCTTTCTTGCTTTGAATTTAATACCAAACACAAGTCTGTAGGTTATCTTATCTTGGCATAAAGGTTGGAAACAGATAACCTGGCTTTGTTCATAAGTTAAACAAATCTGCATACCTCTAAAGCTCACTATTAATATGCTTAAGACCAATATAAAGTGCCTTGGATTTGTCACTTGTCTCCAGGAAAATAGAGCATCCAGCTAAGAAGCAGTCCAACCCATATCCATGTATAACCAGTTTTACACCTTGGGTGTTATTTTTTGGAGCATCAGCATTTAATTTTGGAGCTTTAGGGGTATTAGTACACTAATATGGATCAAGTTCTGAGGGAGCTGGGCTAGCCATTTCCTCCTGTTTCTATGGTGACATGAAAGCTGTATCAATATTTTCATCTAACACTGAGACAAACAGCAAATACTGTAAGTACATTTCCCCAAACATCCAGGACAAACGCTAAACTACTCTTTCCTACTTAATAAAAGAATCTTCAGCGACAGCTCACCTTGGCCTTCTCAAAGTCGAGGTCCTTGCCGATGGTGGTGAGCAGCCTGCAAAGACACTCCAAGGACTCCTCATCGTGGTTTTTCAGCAGCTTGACCACACAGTCATGCATAATGGCCTCTGTCAACATCTTGAGCTTGAAGAGCTCGCCAATGAACTTGATGTTGCCGATAGAACGCCGCCGGGCCTTGTCCTTGGCTTCCTCCAGTTCCTCCTGAAGGCGTTCACGCTCAGTCACCTGAAGAAAATTGGAAAATATTAAATTTTGTATAAGAAGGTATTCAGCACACCCTTAGTGCCAGGATAAGATCATAATACTCAAAATAAATTCAGAATAACACTTTTTTTTAGTAATTCTGACACAGGTACCGATGCAGCAGAGTCCAGCTCTTTCTGCTTCCTCTCAAACACCACATCGTCCACCTTGTCTTTCTCAAACTCCTTCTGGCAGCGGTTTAGCAGCAGCTTGCGAAAGTTCACTGTGGTGTTGGGTTTGTCTGTCATCTGCACTCTCAGCTGTATATGACCAGTGAGCAGAGTAGACAAAATGAAAAAAATCAGAAGTAAAAACAATTAATTTTGAAGAGCAATTTTGGCTTTTAGTAGACAAGACCAAACAACTAATTTATGACCCCAGCTGTATATTTGTGATACTTTATTAGTAAAAATGTTTCCTACCATGAATTTGTCAGCCCACTTCCATAACTTTTCATTTTTTACAGGAATAGGTCCATGGCAAGGACAATGGAAACTGGTATGGGGTCATTTATGACTCAAAAAAGTAAATGTGCTTTTTAACATTATAGCCTTTTGATCAGATTGTAACTTTTCACTCTGATTCATGATATTGTACTGTTTTGAAGTGAACTATGGCTAACAGACCTAGAACAACATTCAGAGACATCGTGAAGTACATGCATTTTGCAGACAGGCAGGCAATAGAGGGATATTTTGACAATGTTTCTAGCTCATTTACCCAAATGCTACCTCCCTGCAACTGATTTCTGTGATCTCAGAGGCATATGTAGTTTCAAACGATACACATCTTCCCTGCCAAACAAGTATGTCATAAACAGTGAGTCAAACTGTGATGTTAAAACTATTTTTTTATAAAAATGACTGAACACTTTAGTTTTGAAAAACTTAGAATATGTGTCATAAAACTGTGTAGGTATGACAAACACAAATAGAGTTATTAAAAAGTGCTCCTGTATAAAATATAAAGGGGTTATAAATTCTTTAACTCACAAAAATTGCTTGGTTACTTGAGAGTTAAACATTTGATAAGTTGGTGACCCCATACTGGTTGCATGTAACTAAAGAACATATCTACAGCACAATACAACAGCAACCCTGCATCTCCTTGTCCTCAATTTTCCACACTTACCGTGGCAAGGCAGCGGCACATGTTTCCATAAGCCACAGAGAAGCTGGGCTCATCGATGGCCTTCTCGAAGACCAGGTCGATGACACCTTTAAGTCTCTCCTCTGTGTCGATGGTCAGGTCTGTTACCTGCTTCATCAGCTGGTTGAACTTTTGAGGCGTCAGTTTGTTCAGGATGCTCCGTACCTTCCTGAAGAGCTCCTGTGGGGAGCCAATCAGAAAAGGTAGTTAATAACTCAGCTTATCAATTGATCAGTCGCACACTTTGAAAAATCCCCTGTGTATGCAAGTGAGTTCATTTAGTGGTAGGCTGAATCAAGTGTGTAGTTAGTTTTACTGTATTTTTTTGTGTGTTTGCTGGCTGTGTAAGGTATATCAGAAACAGGCTCCTTTATTAATCTCAGGAGGGAAATTGCTTGAATTTCAGATTTTTCATAAGGCTATATTTATGGACATGAAAAATAAGAAAATTAAACTGTATAAACCTATATGCAAAAAGTGCATAAACACTCAATGTTAAGCAACAAAATAGTAAATATAAATATGAAAGATACAAAATGAAATAAAAATAAATTAGCCTTAATGTAAAAGTGCAATATGTCACATAAATGCTATCTACAAGATATGCCCAGAAGAGAGACAGTCATAAGAGATATAGCCATAAGAGAAATTTGAGCCTGCCTGTGTTTTCTGCGTCTCTGGATCCTCTGCGAGGCCTTCCCTCTTCATGCCGGGCTTCCAGGCATTCTCTGATTTTTTAAGCTGAACATCATCATTCACCGACACGTTCATGATGATTTTCCTGGGTGGAGGCCGCCGTTGCCCTATGTTCATAAGCTGTGAACATAATAGAAGTAATTGAGAGAGACTACAGAATACAAAAATAAATTTAAAAAAATCAGTTTTTCTAGTGACCTGACTTCAGTAATAAAAAAAAACCATAAAATAATACAAAATAAACAACATGACTACCAGGAAGCGTTCTTTTTAATTTTAGCTGCTGTTTGTGCATGATAATCCTCTGTCAGAAGACTCAGTGTGAAATATTAAATCTCCTTGACCTAAGCAGCCATATTGCTGGAGTATTTCTCCATATAGATTTCATTTAGGCGGCTGAACTTTTGAGAATTTGTGGTGACTCCCTTTAGCACTTAAAAAAAAAAAACCTACTCAAGAGAACACCACTAGTCATGATTCATACACTACTGGACATCCCTCCCAGTCTTATTTTGAAAGTTAAATTGCACCTAACCAGACAGTCCTAGTGCCTTCCTGTCTCATGTTTTCCCTGCAGGCCGGCTCACTGGCCAGGTTGCTACTGCTTTTCTGGAGAGGATCTCATCCTGAAGTCAGATGGACTCAAACTCCACTGTCTTGGACTGCAGCTGGTGAGAATAATCCTTCTGCTCTTAAGAGCCAGTGCAAGCTGGAGCTGTTATTTAGAAACCGCCGCAGTTGAAGAGCAGATTCATATGCTGCTATGTCCAATACTGTCACAAGCTGAAGTTCAAGGTACTGAAGTTGGACTCTGTTGAGGGATAAGAGACTCACAGGACAGGCAACTGATTATAGTGCATAGTGCAGTAAATCCCCATAGTAGTAGCTGATTGCTTGCATTTATACTTTTCTCTGCATTGCCAGGAAAACAAGAAAAACTAAATGCAATTAAAGCCTATTACATTTTGTTTCAGAGGTACTATCCTTGTGCTGATCAGTATAGTGAGATTTCACTGCAATTTATAACCTAACAGACCTATTACCTGTTTCATAATGGTGCACTTCATGTTACAGATTTAATGATTAAGATTTAATGGGGTCCTATAAATCAAGAATTATTAATTTACCACAAAATAATGGGGAAATAAAATATTTACAGAGAAGAATCTTATAAATGCTATTATTTAATAATTCATTTAACCTCTCAACATCCATCTGATAACTGTCAAACAACTTAGGATCAAAGCTGGGTTACATTTTAGCCACATGTTAAACAGCTAGTTAACTAGAAGATGTTACCTTTCAAATCAAGTCTTCTTCATTACTTTTGCCATTATGGTTCTTGTGTTTTAAGATTTCTGTTTGAGTACGCAGGAGTTGAAGTGTTTAGATGTGAACCTAATCCTACCCTTAAGCAGGTCACCGGTGATGGGGTGAATGTTAAGAAAGCATGCAGTCGTACGCGCATGCAATCCAAACCTCTGGGAAACACTTCACTGATCCTATGGATTATTAATAAGGGCAAAAAAACTCCAATGCATTGGTACACTTGATTAAGTTAACTCAGTCTTGACAAGTGCAACACTATGTTATACTGTACACTGTAGTGGGAAGCAATGTGTGTGGGATTTTATGAATGACTGTGGCAGCTTGTGCAAGTGTGTGTGTGACTCACCGCAGTGGTTCGTCCTCCAGGCATCTGCCTCCCAAATTCTGCAAAAGCAGGTGTGAAATCAGGTCCCCTGGAAATCACCCTGGAATCCACCGCTCGGGATGGCAGCTTGTTTTGGTTCATCTGCATGAAACATAACACACGGAATATGCCATCACACACATACACACACAAACAAGATAAGCTTAACAGCAGGGGGAGCAGTGATACCCCGGTAATGCTGGCAACAGAGCAAGAAGAGCGAATGTGTGTGTGTGAGTGAGTGAGTGAATTTCTAACCCAGTGGTCCTTTAAAGGTGGCCTGCTGTAAATGACAGTTATACTGTATTACCAGGTTTTGGTTTATGCATTCTTCCTGCACTAGTAATAAATCATGCTTGTTCTGTGGGCCACTCAGTGAGAAAAGTCAGAACCAGATGTGGAAGGGGGGACAGAAGAAAGGAACGCAGGAGAAGGGAGATAGTTGTGGGGGAGGAGAGAAGAACAAATCCAGCTCTTTGTCTTTCAGCTGTCCTCGACTTCCTCTTGACTCTTTTCCAGTGAGATTTCACTTTCTTCCACAGAGAAAATGAGACTCTGGGATTGTACCAATCAACTGTTCGCCGGTCTGGTTGTTCTTTTTGGAGAGGTGGGGGAGGGGCATGTAAGCTTAACACTGCCAAGTGTGACATAATAGCAATGTGATTTTAATCAAAACAGCATTTCTGCAGGCCATATGCTCCACCCATACATGTGTGTGGATCTGAGGAACAAACCAAACTTGTGTATCTTTGATCCAGAACACACAATCTAACAAACTTAAACAACACCTATTGTTGCCTGCTGATTTGTGATGAAAAGTCCTTTTCATCCATTTAATAAAAAGGTTTATTTGAAACTAAAGCTGCAACTAATAACCACTTTAAGTACTGATTTATCACGTCTTGATTACTTAGCCTTTAAAGACTATTATGAATAATACTAAGAGTCTGATACGAGTCCTTTTCTCTTTGTTCCAATAAACAGTCTAAAATCCAAATGACACTGAATTTAATACAATTAAAAATCTTTTAATGTGAGAGGCTGAAACCACATTTCACATTTTTCCTTTATAACATACTTAAAAAAATGAAGTCGAAGTGTTGCTGCGGACTGATGATTAATGGACTAAATGGTGTTACAGCACCATTAAAAACACAAATTTAATGAGGTAGTGTGTAGTATTTTATGGGTTGAAAATGGCTCAAAACATACATCTCTCTCTCTCTCTTATTTTCATGACTATTTACATTGTAGATTCTCACTGAAGCCATCAAAACTATGAATGAACACATATGGAATTATGTAGTGAAGAAAAAAGTGGGAAATAACTCAAAACATGTTTTATATTTTAGATTCTTCAAAATAGCCACTCTCTGCTTTGATTACTGCTTTGCACACTCTTGGCATTCTCTCATTGAGCTTCATGAGGTAGTCACCTGAAATGGTTTTCCAACAGTCTTGAAGGAGTTCCCAGAGATGCTGAGCACTTGTTGGCCCTTTTGCCTTCACTCTGCGGTCCATCTCATCGCAAACCATCTCAACTGGGTTTAGG
>VUQH01033557.1:0-12689 GCA_015106775.1 Etroplus canarensis | reverse complement strand
TTTTTGTTTGTTAAGTCACTTAACAGTGACCTGTATAAATCGTTCATTTCAATTCAATTCAATTCAATTCAATTCAATTCAGTTCAATTCAGTTCAATTCAATTCAATTCAATTCAATTCAATTCAATTCAATTCAATTCAATTTTATTTATATACACACATGGACAAAATTGTTGGTACCTTTCCGTTAAAGAAAGAAAAATCTACCAAGGTCACTGAAATAACTTGAAACTGACAAAAGGAATAATACATAAAAATTTTATTAAAATTAATTAATGAAAATCAGACAGTACTTTTAAATTATGGATCAACAGAATTATTTAAAAAATATATATAAAATAATTTGACCATAGGGACATGGTGTGTCCTGTAATTAGCATCACAGGTGTCTTCAGACTTCTAATCAGTCAGTCTGGGTAAGGGATAAAAAGTAGTCACTGTGCTGTTTGGTATCATGGTGTGTACCGCACTGGACATGGACCACAGAAAGCTAAGGAGAGAGTCTCAGCTGTCTCAGCTGTCTCAGGACGCAGAAAGAAAATTACAGACGAGCATGTTAAAAGTAAAGGCTATAAGACAATCTCCAAGCAGCTTGATGTTCCTGTGACTATAGTTGCACATATTCAGAAGTTTAAGGTCTACAAGACTATAGCCAACCTCCCTGGACATGGCCGGAAGAAGAAAATTGATAATAAACTGAAGAAACGGATAATACGAATGGTAACCAAAGAGCCCAGAATAACTTCCAAAGAGACTAGAGGTGAACTCCAAGGTCAAGCTACATCAGTGTCAGATGTCACCATCCATCACTGTGTGAGCCAAAGTGGACTTAAAGGAATGATGACCGAGGAGGGCATCACCGTTGAAAGAAAATTATTTTTAAAAGTGAGATGAATTTGCCAAACTGCATATTGATAAGCCACAAAGCTTCAGGGAGAATGTCTTTTGGACAGATGAGACAAAACTAAAACTTTTTGGCAAGTCAATTCAGCTCTGTGATCACAGATGCAAAAATGAAACATGCAAAGAAAAGAACTGCTGTAAATCATGGCGGAGGCTCGGTTATGTTCTAGGACTGCTTTGTTGCTTTTGGCACAGGGTGTCTTGAATACGTGCAGGTTACAATGAAATTTCAAGACTATCAAGGCATTCTGGAGAAAAAGTTTCTGCCCAGTATTAGAAAACTTGGTCTCAGTTGCAGGTCATGGGTCCTTCAAAAGGATAATGACCCAAAACACACAGCAGCTAAAACACCTGAGCATAACTAAGAACAAAACACTGGACTATTCTGAAGTGGCCTTCTATGAGCCCTGATCGATACCCTATTGAACATCTGAGGAAGGAGCTGAAACATGCACTCTAGAGAAGGCACCCTTCAAACCTAAGACAGCTGGAGCAGTTTACTCATGAGGAGTGGGCCAAAATACCTGTCAACAGGGGCAGAGTTACAGAAACTGCTTGATTGCAATAATTGCCACAAAAAGTTGTAGAAAATAAAGGTATCATTTTTGTCCAGGCCAGCGTCATTAGTTTAATTTTTAAAATTATTATTTTGAACAACAATTTAAAAGCAATGTCTAATTTTCATTAGTGAATTTTCATTAAATTTTTATTATTACTTTTGTCAATTTTAAGTAATTTTAGTGACCTTTGTGGGTTTTTCTTTCTTTAACCGAAGGGTACCAATAATTTTGTCCATGTGTGTAGCACCAATTCAAAACAAAATTTGCCTCATGGTGCTTTACACTATAAAGTAAAGACTCTACAATATTAGAAAAAACATAAACAACTGAATGATGCTCTGTAAAAAAGCACTTGGCGATGGTGGAAAGAAAGAACTCCCTTTAAACAGGATGAGACCTCTGGCAAAACCAGGTTCAGGTAGGGCCAGCCATGTGCCTTGAGCAGTTGGGGGACCTAGAGGGCATTTTTTTTCTTTTTTTGTTGGCATCCTGCTTATCAGTCAGTAACTATTGGCCATATTATTGCTACTAGCTACTGTTAGTTAAGGTTTTTTTTCCTAAATATTAAATTTCCTGCACACTTATTTGGTTATGTGATTGTTATATAGCTTATAAGATCATAACCTCTGTTTGATTTAGCATTTTGTAATAAAAATAATAAACTGTTACTAAAAGGTAAGATTAAACTAATGCTCATACAGCAAATTGGGTATTTCTTGCATTACTTGGAAGTAGTTGCCTCCAATAGGAAAGGTAACAGGACCTTTTGAATGCTGTGCTACAAAAATAGGTCTGCAATAATAATGTACATTTGTCTATAACAAACATAGTAATTATAAAGCAAACAAGTTTAAAAACAAAAAAAAAACTTGTAAATTGCTCAAAGAACCAACTGCTGGATAAAAAAAAAATGACCCTAAAGCTTTATCACATTACTCTAGGATTTTTTCTCTTTTTTATGTTTTCAGAAATATTAAAACTAAATTCACAAAAAAAAGTGGTTAATAGGAATTAATTTTATTCGGCTTTTTGGCTTCAATCAATCCTTGTCAACATCATATTTCACTTCTTAAAGCCAGTGTAGTAAAAGCACTTTGGCTGAGATTTTAGATACACACATGAAACATATACAGTACATCCAACTGAAAGTTCAGTGCAGTGTTTCGACAATTAGTTCAGTTACAAAATTAGCAAAAAACCTAAAGAATATTCTGAATATAAACACTATTCAGATTTTCTTTTTGTAGTTCCCTTTCTGCAGCACTTGCGGATGCAAAATCGACAGCATTTCAGTGTCATCCACAAAACTGTTAGGAGAATGAGGGCAAGAAATGACAGGACATCCAGGCTATGATACTGAATCCAGTTCAAGTCATGTGCAGCTACTCTCAGATGTGAAGCTCCTTTGTGTCTCATGACAAACTCTGTCCAAAACACTGAAAGCTCCACAGGGTCAACGGGACGGTCTAGGTGTAGCTGGGAAAGCTCCACCATCTTCTCTTTGTAACTGAGGAGAGGTTATGGTTTGTTAAAGATTTTATGACGTTCACTTATTGATCAGCATTACATCTGGCATATATCACTGCCATATTATGGCTACACTGGATCCTACTATTTGTGCTATGAATGTAAATCTAAAGGGTATACATTCATAGTACAAATAGTAATATCCAGTGTAGAGAATTCATATTAATAATTAATTAATACAACACAACACACTTGTTAAAAAGTAGCACAAATGGAAACAGATAATGAAACATGTTTACAGGGCAATTAGTAGTGGGACTTGTCAGCACAGTTTGTATAACATATAGAAAACACTGTGTACATATCCAGCTGAAGACAGCTGTTTGGGTCGACCGTGCAGTGACGTGACAGAAAGATGAATCCTAAAAACGTCTAAAACTAATTCAAGAAAAGTATTTTTAACAACTCCTAGTTTTTTTTAAAATATGTATTTAAAGTGAATATAATAACAACTGCTTATAAATTTAACTTCCTATCATCTTACCTTTTTTCATGGATAAGTCTCTTCAGTGCACTCACTAGTTGTTCAGTTGTCATTTCATATATACCAAGTTTCTCTGCAACACCACGGACCACCATGTGATGCGCATTGTCCCCCTGGTCCCCGAAAAGTGGAAACATCAGCATGGGCACAGCATTGCAAATACCTTCATAGATACCATGGGTGCCTCCGTGAGTTATGAAGACTTTAGCCTTGGGGTGGGCTAGGGATCAAAGAAAAAAGCACAATTATGGGTGTAATCAACCACAAACCACATGTAATTAGACCAGAATGTGTGTTTAGTTTGTGAGGTATGATATTACATTACTATATGGTAATTTTGCTTAGATAAAACTGAACACACCTAGGAGATCATTCTGAGGTAACCACTTCATAACTTTGACATTCTTAGGTACATCGCTAGGTAGCTCACCAGTGTATCTCCACAGAACCTGAAACGCAAATGAAAACCACCTCAGTTTTTAGCATTTATGTTCAGAGTACTTCAGTAGCGAGGGGAGGGTTGGGCAAGTTCAGAGCAAGGTAAGGTTGAGAACAAAATCTTGTGCTTTAATCTGATTAGGACTTTGGCCTCAATGCTTGGTGTGAAAATCTCTGGCTGCTGTGTAAATGTTTGCTCTGCTTGTGTAGCTGAAACTTGTGTGATAACCAGTGCTTTACTGGAGTACTGGCAGTCTAGTTTAAAGTAAAATGATTGGAACCTAAGTGATTTGAATTGAAGTAAAGTGACCAAATCAGGTTTTTATTACCCTTTGAGGAATTTGTCGAAAAGCATCAAAGAACTGTTTAGCTTTCTTCTCAGGCATGCTGGGCACCATTGAACCCAGGGTAAACACAATGAAGCCATCATCTCCGGAGCCATTCACAAACTCCTCCAGGTCCTGCAGAAAGGTTAGGAAACACACAAAGATGACCACATGAAAATTTAAATAAAATTCTCAGGTTGTAGGATGTATGCTAAAAGCCAAGTAATGCTGCAATGTATCATTTTAAAATATGCTGAAAGGAATTTATCTGACATCAACATTGCATGTATAACACAGACACACTCGCAGTTAAGTAATCTTAGACGGTCAGTCCTGTATGGACTTAGATCAACAAACCCTTTGTCTTTGTGGAGTATTTGATCCCTGTTGACACAACTGGGCCCCCACCCCTTTTCCTAGATTATGCCGGCCATAGTCCAGGAATCGACTTTTCTTTCCTCACATTTTTTTACAGTCTTCCAGAAGACCAGAAAAAAAACAGTTCTTCCTCAATGCCATGACCCTGTTCTTGTTAAATCTCAGTACAAGCAAGCAAAACAGGAGCTGGCACCAACACATCTGTTCTTTTATCTGAATCTTTTTGCAAGTATTAATGCAAAAGATAAAGAGCTCCCACTTACTATGTTTATGTCAGTTTAGAAAGCTAGTTTTATATAAAACTAGTGATTGCTGGACTTTTTCTGATTCTCTAAGTATGTGTAAGTTGTCTTAAGTAAATCCAGATGTGATGCAAGCTTGTTTACCCTTGCATTCATCCATTTACATACTCACCGCTGGCAGAGGAGCCTTCTTTGCACAGTTGATCCCTCCGATTAAGACCATGTTTGGCATGAGAGGTCTGGGCCATTCAAAGGTAAATTCATATCTGAGAAACCAGATAGCCCCGTGGCTTATAAGTTCTGTGTAAGTTGTGATCTCTCTCAAATACCTGTTGACCAGATCATCAAAACTGGCATACATAATTTTGCACATGTAGGACTCCAAGCCATACATTGCAAAGTTTTTCACTCTCTGTGGAAAAGTCATGTGGTCTGTATTAAAAGAGAAAGCCACTGGAATATAGGAAGGAGGAGAGGGGCATTGGATAGCCTTTAAATCCAGCCCACATGGAAGTCCACGAAGGAAATAAACAGCGGGAATGGAAAAGATATGAGCCAGGACAGATCCACAAGGAAGGAAGGGGTCTGTGAGCATAAGATCAAACCCCTCTCCCTTCAGTCGACTCATCAATGGCTCATTGTCCAGCAAACTCTCACACCCTTTCACCTGCATTGAAGTAAACTGCATCAAACGCTGCACGTTCACAAACAAATCTGTGATTGCCGGTGGCTTGAGGAACACATTATCCCTGAGGTCTTGGAATTTTTCTTCCAGTTCGGCTTGGGTGTAAGGCACTTTGTAGCTCTCAGTCTTGTAGCTGTCTGAGCCATGGATCAGCAGGCTGCTTTCCGGCACCAGCACTGACACTTCATGACCCCTGCGGCTGAGCTCCTTCACCAATATCTTCATGCTAAGCCAGTGGCTGCCATCCACAGGCATAACCAACACCTTCCCCCCTTGAACTGGCCCCGGGCTGAGGCAGCATAGCCAAGCCAGCAGCTCCAGTGTAGGAAGCCACACCCCGTATCTCATTGCCTCCTCTCTGTGCTGCAAGCTGGGTTGTTGTAAGACCTACTGGTGCCTGTTGTAAAGAGAAGGCTTTATGTGTGTGCGTGAGTGAGGGAGTGAGTGTGTATTTAAATTCTCCAGGAAGTTCAGCCTGCATTTGGAGTCAAGCTCTTGCATAACAGGAAGACAGACAGAGTAGAGATTCCCAGTGGAATTTGTGGGGGAAGTCTAGCAGTCACAGATTGCTTCCAGTTAATCATTTGTGCGTGTCTTGTGAAGTTCACTAACACTTAACACATTCATCATACTATTATCTGCATGAGAGGTAATTTCAGCTGCATTAATTCTGTTTGCATTCTTAGAAAGTGGAGAATTCTCAGAGGACTTTCAAGTCACGTCACCGATGCATGCATTGCGTATTAATCTGAGCAAATGTTACTATTTACTTTAGCTCCTCTTTCTCTCCTCCCTCTGAAAGAAAGGCACATTGCCTAACGGGTGATTTCCCTTCCTTTTTTTCTCTCCTTCACACGCACACAAACCTACAGCCATTGTAGTGACACTGTTAGCGTGCGAAGCCTTGTGTAATAGGATACCAACACCCTTGCTCCTTGGAGGGGGTTGATAACATCAAACAAACAATGTATGCAAAGAATTTTACCTTACAACTTTAGCTTTATCTACAGAAACTGATTTGAATAACTGCTGTTATGAAATCAAACAACTTTATAGAGAACAGGAGCAAAGTTAATTGGAGAGAATCAGGAATAAAGTAGCAGCATCAAATTCTCTTGTTCTGGAATGGGCTGTGGTTGCTGTGTCTGCAGTTCTCACAAGAAAATCCTGAATCCAGTCAGGATAACAAACATGCTTTTACAAATGGCAGTGCAGCTCATTTATTATTATAGCAAAGAAAAAAAAAGAAGAGGGGGGGGGCGGTTAAAGCTGTTATCCAGGATAGTGTGGGGGTGGGTATGAGTGGAGTGGTTTCCAATGGCCACAGTGCTGACAGTCTTCAAAGGAATTATTTATTCTGTAGAATGTAGTTCCCATGAAAAACACAGACTACACAGACAAAGTGCTGACTAGATAGAAAAGTATTTTCAGTTGCACTTTCATTTTTTTTGGTTTTCTTACATTCATGACTAAATTCTGCATTTAGTATGTTAATAAACAATCCTACACATTCTTTTTCGTGTTAGGGGTGGAAAAATTCAGTGGATACTATCGAGATATGTGCCTACATGTGTCAGTTTTTAAAAGTATTGAACATATATGTAATGATCATATTCAAAATGGTAAAAATTGAGATGAGCCCATCCCAGCTGCTGCATGGCTATACATGGACAAAAGTATTGGGCCATCTACAGGCGCTTTTATGACATCCCATTCTGAATCCAGTTGCATCAATATCGAGTTGGTCCCCACAAAGGTAGGCATACACACACATGTATTTTTGTGTATTTATTATGTAGTCCTACCAAATGAGAACCATAATTATACACTGCCAATTAAAAAAATTAAATAGAAATTCTTTTTTATTATAATATTTAGCATATGCACGTAATGAACCTCTGATTTGTCTGATTTTCAAAAACAATGGATAAGGATGTATGCCTAAATCAAAATTAAACAGGAAATCTTCTAAAAAAGTAAGTTTTAAGCATCTGTAGCATTTTAACATTTAAAAATGGCCACAATATTCTGAATGAAACCTAAATCCCCACTTTGTTCATACTGGAGGCTGCAGATTTGCTTGTCAAATCAGACTTTTAGGACAAACTCCTGGCTCTGTTATTCGCACGTAATCTGATTGTATTTGTGTGTCCAGACATCAATAATGGGTTGCTTTGATAAAGACAAAGGATATCACAGCTATATATCTACAATGGTTATGTGGCTTTCATTCCAAATTTGCTTCCACATGATCCTTTTTCAAAGTGCCAGCAGACAGTTTACATCAGCATGTGTCCACTGACTATGGTTTTCTATATTGGTCTTCATAAGCATTTTGCTAGTAGTGGTATCTGCTCAGCCTTTCCGTCACTCTCAATTAGACATTATTATTATGAGTTGCCTTAGAAGTGATTCAAAAGCCACTGCCAAACTGCTTAAACTGAAATGCATGTATAGAAATTTTATTACAGTTACATTTCACTTCCTAATGTGATTTTGATCTGATTTGCAAAAATTCCATTTGTTGCAGAGACTTTCTAAAAATCAGTGTCAACCCAAAAAATATGGGTTGGCAAATTGGACTAGGTATTGCTGTGATGTGCAAAAGTCTTGAGCCATGCATCATTTCTTATATTTTACTTTCAAGGATCCAGAGTGTCTTATGATTTTTAAAAGCGGTCTTGTGCAGTAGTTCTCCAGGCTTTCTGACATTCTGACATTGCTATTTTATTCATTTTCAGTCCAGTCCTTGTAACTGCCCATTTTCAGATAATTTTTAAGCTATATAACACTGACCTATGGACTATTCAAGCATAAGAAAGGCACCTAACACAAGGGATAAGCCAGTGTCTACACATAAAAGACAATTTAGCAAATAACCAATTTGATTTCTATTTTTAGGTAATTTGTAGCAGCCTGTTGCAAAAACACATTAGTTCCCATTTCTTCAGTTGAATCTATGAAAATGCTATTAGCCACAAACTTGGCATATCTCAGCATGGTGTGCAGTGTGTAGTTTTTTAGTTAATTTTTTAGTTAATTTATTTATTAATTGTTATAGTTAATTTTGGGGAAATTGCATAAGTGTAGGACAAAAGAAGAAGTGCCAGGTCTAAAAAAAAATCTACAGTGTCTGAACAATATCTGAAAGTCACGTCCTTGCGAATTAGTAAAAAATCCAGCAAAGACCTGACACAGGACCTACAGATGCCCCTTCAGTTGATCCATCTAGTGTTCTCTGAAGCCTCATCAGAAATAGTCTCAGTGGAAAAGTAGCTGTCAAGAAGCCATTCTGAGGGAAAGAAAACAGGGAGAAAAGGCTGAGGTGTGCTGAATTACACAAGAACTGGACTAAAAGTCAGAGACAAGAGAGTTCAAGCTGTGTTCAAGAATAATAGAGGTGATAACAACTACTGACTTTGCAAACTTTGTTTTTGTTACTGTACAAACTTTGTTTTTGCATTATGTACTTATATTCCATTTATGTTAGCACTTTTCAATAAATCGTTGTACGTATTTCCGATTTTCAAGCAAAATAATAAAAATTGAGGGCTGGCTTAACACTTTTGCACAGTCCTCCAGGTGCTTGACAGATTAATCTGCATATGTAATTTGACAGAGGCTTTACACCAGATACCCTGTCTAATGCAACCCTCCATGGTGAAAAGGACTTGTGTCCCCACCTGGAATTGAACCAGAGACCTTCTGCTATAAAATTCTGCTATATAAAATTCTGCTGTAAAATTTGGGAATTAAAAGAGACATAACACCTGCATCTTTGTATCTTTTGTAGCCATTTGGGTTTGACCATTAGCCTCTCTCTCCTTGTGTATGTGCGTCTGTGTGTGTCTGTGTGAGTGTGAGAGAGTTTGTTAGTGGTAAAGACCCTTCAAAAGCAACTCAGGTTATCATCAGCCTATCAGACTACAGGAAGACCAGTAAAACTCATGATCGAGAAAGTACACTTGTCATAATTTATACCTAACAGTGTGTTGTAATAATCCTTTTTATTTATTATCCACTTGAATCTATCTGATAATTAAGTACATATGCTTTTTGGACACATTAGCATGAGGTTGTGTTTTTGTGAACCCTTGTCAACAATGACTAAAAAAACAACATCTTTAAAAAACCTTCACTGTAGCCCCATACTTTTGAACAACTGAACAGATTTTCTTTAAGCCCAGCTAGTAGTTTGTTTATTGTAAATGAATCTATGAAATTCCAGTGTGTCGACATTAATGGGTGAAGTGTCAAACTCTAACAGGCAGTAACACTTGCAAGTCACGGTGGTAAAGCATTTACTGTCTATCAGTCTGAACAAAGGTCTTGCGTTTTACTTTGGCTGTTTTTTCTCTATCAGTCGGAATAACGGTCAAAGGTGTGCCTACAGAGCAACTGTCCTGTCTTTCTAGATGTGCATATACTCTATGTACGCATAACATCAAACTGATTGTACAATATGTGGAATTTTACTTTTGCTTATAATTTGCTTCAGCATAAAAAAAAACATTATTGAAAGGATGGATGGATTTTATAAATATTTTTGGGCTGGAAAAACAATTCACCTCCTTAAATTCCAAACCAAAAATACAGTAGACAGCACACATCAAAATACATTACTAGTATCCTTTTTGATGAACTAAAAATTGATCCCATCCATGCATAAGATTTCATAAACTGTTTATACCACGATATCTCCAGCAGTTATGTAAATCTGTATTCGGGGCTTGCAGCAATTCCACTACTGCACATGTGTCTGAATTTAAGAAGCTGGAACTCCCTGTTATACAGTAATGAAGAATGTTTTGGGCTTGCTGCAAAATAAAAGCATATATAAAAAGCAGCTTTAACTGTGCTGAACTCCTCATGACCATGTCTGTTTTTTTTTTCTTCAGGGATTTCACTATTTGCACAAAAGCTCCATTGTTGGCTGTGTAGAGTGCTTTTATGAGAAACTTCAGACTGAGAAGAGTTAACCCATAAGAACCCATGATGACATGCATGTAAAAAACACTTTACATTTTTACAGCATTGTGGGCCCCTTGGTCTGTTGTAGATCCCGCATAATTTTCCTGTAAGGAAAAATGGGTCTGGATTCTTATGGGTTGAATATTGCACTGCATATAATATATAATACACACAGCCCCTTTCTTCATTAGATAGGTATCGATCCAACAGCTGCAGCGGGACAACTACTGTGTTATAATAGTCAAAGAAGGAGACTGCATTTGTTTGGTTAGTGCAAGGCAGTATCAAAAAGCATGTCAAGCTAAAAGAGACACTGAAATACTGAGATAGTATGACTAAAGTCCAACTCAAGACCATTAAATCTAACTTGTTTGAGTTCAAGCAGCTTGTGCTGCTTGGTGTTCTAAGTGTTTTTCTTTAATAATTTGCAAAATACAAACATGTTGAGCATATTTGTGAATACTTTTCATGTTATGTGATTTGTATGAACTTTAATCTTATACCATGTGAAATAATCTCCACTTTCCTGAACTTTGAACACATATCATGCAGCCAGTGACCTTTCACATGAACTACATTTCAGCTCTTTAGTAATATGTTGCAGAACAATCTGAAATAGTTACAAATTACAAGTTATTGAACTGAAGTGTAAAACCTGCCATGCCAGAATAAACCAAAAAAAAGTACATAAAATGAGACAAACAAAATAAGTTTCCTTTTTCTTCAAATGTTGTCCAGGCTGTCTGGAAATGTGTGGTGCTACCCATACAGAAACTGAGACAGCAGGATTTTCACCCTGTGATCGACTGTGGCTCTTCAGAAAAAAGTATACTTTTCCTTCAAATGTGGTTAGAAAACAGTATGTACAAATTAGATAGTTTCTAGTTAACTGGCACCTTAAGTGCTAATTTTTCTTGTTGTAAAGGGTACCTAAGGCATAACCGCTCTCCTCTAAATCTTGTTTGAACTTGAATCCCTATTAATCACCAGCCTTAACATTGCCACCACACCTGGAGCTAACAGATTTTTCTTTTGGCAATGTAAACATGTCAGTTAGATAAAAGGGAATGACAGGAGCGCTACTTGTGGCCCTCAAACCGCTGGTGCTCATGGAAGGGAACAATAGCAAAAAGGAAAATGGAAAAATTATGAATGAATGACAAATGAATAAAAGAACTAAAAACATACCAGAGCTTATCGGCTTGGGCCTCCTTATGGGTGTAGAGATCCAAAAATATCCAAGGAACAATTATAGCTTCACTCATCACTTGTGTAAAATGATTTATACATGCATCCATTTCTTTAGTCTCTAGCGGAATTGGTGAGTCTAACATTTCCCTGGCTTTTAAAGGTATCACCCAGAAAGTACATAACCCTCTCAATGGCCATTAAAAAGATGGTGCAAACACAAGAAATTTAAATCAGTAACAAAATAAACAGTGAAATTCAACAGATATACCAAAGGCACAGCAACGTCAGTGATATACAGCAATGTTAGTGAATAAAGGCAACATTTAGGACAAAGGAACTGACTAGAAAACCTGACAGGTTTAAGTCCTCATTGAGTTGAAGGTAACTGGTAGCCTCAAGGGCACAAATCCAGTATCTCTGTCTTCATTTGAAGCATTTGATTTTATCTTCACCCCTGGCATCAAAACTGATACTTTCAGTACCTGACACTTTTAAGGTTGAATGGTGTTAGTTAAATATTTTGTAGGATGCTCTGTCAGCTAGTCTACCACTATAATGTAGAATTTTAAAAAACGAGCAACTTTTGAATAGACTACAGTAACTTTATATTTTACATATTCTCGCTTGTACACAGGCCGGTCCATTTCTGATCACAAAACAGGATGACAATTTGTCACCCTGATGCAGAAAAGTTTATTCATATAGCACATTTAAACCCAACAGCCGTGAGTTGTTCACTTGTTTTAAGTTCTTTTTGAGATTTTACATGTTCTTGTCTTTTTCCTATTTTGGATTTTCATGGTTTCGAGTCCCTGCTTGCATTTCCTTCATTTTGGGCTTTTCCTCCTCGTGTTTAATTTCCTGAATGATTAGTTTATGTCATGGTCCTGCATTTTGGTTGTGTAGTTTTGCATTTCTTGAGTATTTCCTTGGTTTTTGACTTTCCTATGTTTCCCTGTTTATGTATTTTGAAGTTTTGCCTTA
>VUQH01033556.1:0-15547 GCA_015106775.1 Etroplus canarensis | reverse complement strand
ATTAGAGGGACAGCTCATGTTGAGAAGTTTGGAGACAAAGTCAGAGAGGCAAGGCTGAGATGGTTTGGACATGTTCAGAAGAGGGATAGTGGATATATTGGACAAAGGATGTTGAAGATGGAGCTGCCAGGCAGGAGGAGAAGAGGAAGACCACAGAGAAGATTCATGGATGTAGTGGAGGACATGTATAGGGTTGATGTGTGAGGAAAGAGGATGCAAGGGATAGGATGAGATGGAGGCGGATGATCCGCTGTGGTGACCCCTAACGGGAGCAGCCGAAAGAAGAAGAAGAAGATACTTGTCTTAAGTGAGAATGAATACAGGACTTTATTTAATGCAGTGATTTTACATTGTAGTCTTGCTTCTTTTAAGGTACCTACTGGACATCTTTTCTTTTGGGAATATCTTTTTTTCTGACAAATTCCCATCAGTGATACACCTTGTACCCTTCACATAATGACATTAAACCACTGAAGTCATCTGTGGACTTTGACTTAGACCTATGTGGCCCCTATGGAGACAAAACATGACATCTGCAGCCCCTTCATGCCCCAGCGCAACGCTTTGAGGAAAACTTGTGCCGAGATAGTCAGTGAAGTCAGACAATCCCTACGAGTTCAGACCACCCACCGACCATTCACACCCAGAGATGGACAAAGACAACTCTTCGGAAGCAACTCCGCTCGAGCAGAACGTGACAAAAGGCCTCCTTCTACTTTCAGGTTAGTCAGAAATGCCATTTGTCTGACAAGAGCCAAGATAAACCACAGTTCTAATAATGTGATAATAATCAGCTGCATGTTTTTTTTTTACTTTGCAGCCTTCATGCTCACAATTTTGATGCTTTGGACTCCAGGCCAGGTTCAGGGACTCGCCTCACTCCTCTTAACCATGTATGTTCCTCATACGCACAAACATGCATTATATATTACAGTCTAAGCAGAAAAAATATTCCAGAATAAGGTGGTATTTTCAGTAAATTCAGATATTTGTATCATGTCTAATATTCAGCATATTAGCATACTGTTGGAACGAAGTAGTAAATGGGATAATGAGACTGTATGCATCTATGCACCAGCTAAGCATTTGCATTTGTGTTTTAAAAGACAAATGCTATGAAAGGAATAAACACAAGGAAATATCTGTATTTATAAAAGTACTGATGTCTCAGATGAATTTATCCTCTGGCTAATTCATCACACAATGTTTGCGCTTTGCCAGAAGCCAAAGTTTTCAGTCCCCTGCGATGCTGAGAATCCATTCAAAGCCTTTCCCAAACCCCCTACTGGCCCTGTGGAAGAGAGGAGGGGGCTGACAGGAACACGGGCACGCCTCCTCAGGGCTAGATCTCTCACCACTTTACTGCCTGTAGAAAGACGTCCAGATGGTAAGGAAGGGGAAATAGATGCAAATGTGGCTCAATTTACAGTAGAAGAGACGCTAGTAAAAATCATCCATGTTGTGCTTGCTATAAAATCTTGAAAACTAAATTTATTAGACTGTGCACCTGTTTAATATATAAGAGAAATCCAGAAAAGAGCACATCTTTCATGTTGCTAAATTCCTGTAAATGTCCATGCTCAGACACTAGTGTCGAAGAAGTTTTCTCAAAGGGAAATGAATGGAGCCATTCACGCACTGACATTTTACCTGATTTACATTCTCTGTGGTTGGGCTGGGTAAAAAGCATAATTTACTACTTCTGTTTAGAGTGGAAATTGAATACTCTCTCTCAAATGTTTCCCTGCAAAAACTACTCTGCTATTTAGAGTAATAAAATAGATAGTGGAGAGTGACTGAGTCCTCTCTCTGTATAAGTGTACTCTATACATGCATTATGTTAATATGTATGAACAGGCACTTGTACTTATGAAAGCAATAGAAACATAGCTATAAATAACTTCTTGCCACATCTTTTCCGCATGTTTAGTGAAAGAGAGATTGAATGCAGGCCCAGGACAAAAGCAGCTGTCAGCTAAGCAACTTTCCAGTGCAGACCACACCACAGTTCACAGTGGTCCTGTCAAACCTGGCCCACGCAGAACAGCAAGTGAAAGGTACGCTTTCTGTCCTTCTGTTTGACTTTCAAGATACAGTATGTCTTTTGCTCTCCACCCTTTCACCCTCCCATTTGCCTGCTCTTTGACTGTAATGACAGTACAACAATGAGTTCAAGATTTATTGACGCACAAGCTCGCAGGAGTAGCCATTATTTGATAGAGTTGATTGTGCCTCCCATTTTTGCCTTTCATCAAATGTTTCTCTATCTCCTCCCTGCTTTGTTGCCTCTCTTTTCTTTTATGGCGTTGGGTGTTCCTGTTTTTGGTTCATAAGTAATCCAGACTACTGGCAAGAGAAAAATCAAACCAACAAATACCTGGGTAAAGCTGACATCAGTATAACTGTTTGTTTTATTTTATACCTAAATGCACAGCCCGATAGCTGTTGATAAAGTTATTTTCATAAGACAGTTGGAGAGGCAAGGTTGAGATAGTTTGGACAAGTGCAGAGGAGGGATAGTGGATAGATTGGACAAAGGGTGTTGACAAAGGGAGCAGAGGAAGACGACAGGTCTTCATGTGGAGAATTTTACCAGTGCTTTTTTTTTTGCTGCTTAAATAATGTGTGTAAATGCAGCAAGTAAGTATTTCTAGTTGTGATCACTTGGAGAACACATGTTCCGTTTGCAATTAAAGCTCTTTAGTAATTTATGTAACTAAGGCTGTAATATGTACTGTATGCACAGTCAAAAAAATTTAGACTGTTCTTTTAGTCACCACTACAATACTTGCAAATGTTTTCCAAAGCCCAAGGCTTTGACTCATAGCCAAATCTTCACTAATATATTCAGCTATTGTCAGCTACATCAAAATATAACATCAGTTCAACCGGCAGTTATGTCACTAATGAATAGAGAGAACAAATTTTTCAACTTTTAGATGCTCAGCCCCTTTTAAATCCTTATATACTTCACCATACACCATATATTGGTCAAGTCCAGCTTCTTGGCAAGCTTCATTCCCAATGAAATGGTCTCTAGCTGTCATTACTATCAAATGTCAGCTTTTATACTTCCATAGTGCAGAGAGGCTAAAAGCTCTGCTTTTTTCTGCCGACCTCATCAGCTGCGTGTCAGCACGAGGGGCATAACTCTGGCCATGAGGTCAGGGGCTGTCGTTACAATCCATTCACCTATTGATTGGGTGGGGCAGCAGAGGCTACTGAAGTGGGGGGGCAGACCATAAAACACTTTTACAGGAAATGTGGGCCATGGCCCGCAGCTCAACCTCCTGCCTAATGCCAAGTTAACACGCTATGTTTGTATAACTTGTTGCTGACAAAGAGAAGTCCCAAATGAGCAGACCATGGTCACGTTATTATTACACAGAACAGGCTTAAAGACTTCCCATTTTCACAAGTGCTGGGTCAGAGCTTTTAAAGCACAGTTCTTTAGTGCTGCATTGAACTATAGAAAAGAGATATTAGACAGAGAAGAGTAATAAAAATCACTGAGTAAAAGCAGAAGCACGCTAACTGCAAGTGAAAATGGATGCAGCTTGACAGATTAATATGATGAGTTGGATGAGATATAAAGATAGGGGAGATTAGACATCCACTAGGTTCTTTTTCTCCAATAAGCCAGAGCTCTATAGCTCCAAATGGCTCTCTATTAGATTTGGGTGCCCATCTGGGCAAGGCTGGCAGCAGCGTGTATTGTGACTGCAGTGCACTGGCCAGGCCTAAGACAGGGATGAGGTCATGTCTCAGAGAATGCCGAATCACACAAAGAGGCCTTATTATCAGGCTCTTAATCCTATCATACTGAGCCAAAGCCCCCTGACATTCACTGCAGCATACCTCAGCCAGCACTTCCTAGTCCACAAGCCCTGTGTGCCAGATTTTAAGAATCACTAAAGTGAAAGTGTGCTTATGCCTACAAACTGTATATGTATAATGTTCATCAAACAAGCTGCTTCAGGTGACTCTCCTCTGATATGAAAAGAAGATTTTTTTTTTTACAATGGTTGTGGCCGTCTCTGGCTCATACCAGTCACTTGTGTGCAAAAGCCAAAAAAATCAATCCATTCTGAGGTTTTGGCATTTGTAGTAATGTCACTGAAGCTTCAGTGCTCATAACATGTGTTTGCCTTTGGCAGAACTGGCTACACCTTTTCATATTTGTATAGCTTATTCACTTCTTTTTTGTGTGATTTGTGAAATAAATCTTAAAGAAGTCATTAGGATGACTTATTATAATTATTTTCTCAGCCGGTATTACTTGGTTGTAAGAAACGCCACCTGACATGTATTACAGAATTTACTTGGGTATTGAGTCATGTTCTTTCAGTGTGGGTGGATCAGTGTAGAATTTAAACGCAGACATTCAGATGTAACGGTGACATGCAGGGGCGGGCCACAACACACAGCACAGAATGACACTTGGGGTGTGTTTTTGGGAGCAATTTACAGTTATTGCACAGAGCTGGTGAGACTGTGACAAAGCATGAACAGCTTTAACCAGACTGCCCACAAAGCTGAGATCTTAGTTCCTGTCTGTTGGGGATTGCAGTTGTGCATCCTGCACAGCAGCACACGCACCCTTCCAGACACACACACACACACACACACACACACACACACACAAATAAAATTAAAAGTGGTCTCACAGAAACGTGCACACACACACATGCATCTGTATGCCTGCAAATGAACATACACAAACACACAGGTATTGACAAAGCAAAGAAAATTACACCTCCGTATGCCTCGACCTCTGCTGCAACAGGGACACCTAGTGTTTGTTAATTAAACTACGCCTTTGGTCTTCTTGACGGAGTATGTTGTCAATTTTTCGTGGAGAGGTAACATTTTTAAACATGTAAATGTTTTGGTTTTTAACTTTGGCTATTACTTTACCATCCATTGGAACCAGAGCTCCAAAAGTAAATTCATTTGTTCTAAATGCAGCTGTCTCGTCTGTAAACCTGATATAACCAGGTTCAAGATTCAAGATTCAAGAGCTTTATTGTCATTTCGACTACATATAGCTGGCGCAGAACATAGTGAAATGAAATGAAATGGTTCTTTGTGTTTTTGTTTTTCTTTGTATAAGCAGTAGAGTAATGCAGCCTGGTGTTGTCTCAGAAGTAAGACCCACAGACTGCAAAGCAGAAGACACAACAGGTTTGTTCAGATATACTAAATTAACCCTATTGTTTATTATCCTGTGCATAATAAACAGAAATAGTACATTCTGTACAGTATACAAAAGTAGAAATGTGGTTTCTTCCACTCAAGCCTAACTATAGCAAAATGCATAAGCACAAGCATGCTTAAATACAAAATTCCAGTTTACCCTTGAGCCCAGTAATGTTTCACCTGCAGCAGAAACCTTGTTCAGTGTCAAACTTTGATTGGGGTGTTGTTGCTAAGGGCTTAAGTTTTACCATGACAGGCAGCCAGCCAATAGCTGAGAGAGCTTTTGGTTCTTATAACCACAGTTTCCTGCATCACACCAAGCAAGGCGGTATGCAAATATTCCATCAAAAAAAGGCACATGGTGTGCAAGATATTGCAGAAGTTAATGTGCAAATGCTCACATGCCCACATGCAGACTGTTCACATCAGCATAGAAGCAAATCAGAGGAAGTCTATCTGTGGACGGTGACCTTTTCACTGTGGCATCAAACTTCCTGCTGTTTTATTTTAAGACAGTGAACTTGTGAACTGTGGTTGTCGGTGCTGTTTTCTGAGGTGGTTATTGTCTTACTGCAATTTCTCTCTCCACATTTCAGAGCTGGCGCATCGAGACAACAGCAGTAGTATAAAGGAGGATGCAGAGGCACTGGTGTGGATTAATGTGATTGCTCCTCTTCTTCAAAAACTAGAGAGTGTGGCTGCAGGTATTGCGGTGCAATGCAATAAGAAAACCCCCAGAATGGTCCAAATACATCACATTCAAATGCATTCAAATGATCAAAACTTTACCTTCCTCGTTTTGGGCTTAAATGTCTCTCAAGCCAGTCTAAAATAGATTCTGGCTGAGGCACTTCTTTTTGTCTTTGTATTAGCGCTAAGCTTTTCTTGTTTGTGCCTATTTCCTTTGCTTTAAGAATACTTTTAATTTACAGCCAGCAGCTGAAAAATAGATTTTTCAGTACTGGCAAATAGTCATGCATAAAGTCTGACAAAATGAAAAAGCGCTGTCATTTTACCCACTGAAGAAACACAAACAAAACAGTGTTATGCTTGGCATCTATACAGAATTGTCTTGCCTGAAACTGCAGTCTGGCAGCCATGAAATGAAATCTATGGCTGTAAATATTTTAACATTCTACAAATTTAATGGAAAATTCATTTGAAAGATAAATATTAAATATTTATTGTACCAAGGGCCTTCTTGCTCATGCATAAAACACCTTTCAGATTCAGAGAGAAATTGCAGTGAAGTGCTGAGTGTTAGACTGGGTCCAACCTTTTTTAGAAATGGCCGGGCCCTGCTATTTATGTTAGGAAAACATTTATTTTACCTCGAAAACAAGGAAAAACTCCACCCTTTCTCTTCCTCTGAGCAAGAGCACAGCTGCCTGTCGCAGAATTGTTCCCCTGCATTTGACCACTGAAACTCCAAGCTGCTTCTTAGAAGAGGAAGGGAAATGTTCCGTTTCTGCTGACCAGTGTATTTTTGATTCCTAATCAAACACATACAGTAAAGTCTTCACATTTTGCACATGCAAACACACCAAAACATGCACAAAACATCACTAATCTTTATTTATACAGATACACATTTGCCCTCATTATGAGTTTTGTGCTTGTCCTAAACCTGACTTTATTTTTTTGATGTGTCCTCTGCCTGCGATGCAAGGCGGTTCTGAGGGCTCGGTTGATGACCTGTGTGATTTGTGCGACCATCTCCACGGCATCTTGGCAGAAGCAGACATGCTTGGTCGGCATAGTAAAAGGAGGTCGGGTATACTTCGAACACTGTTCCGTCTCATTGACCTCAACTCTGCCCAGCTCAACCTTCACATCGCCCAGCTGTGCCTCTCTGTGAGTCATCTGTGAGTTTGCAGATGTGTGTGTGTGTGTGTGTGTGTGTGTGTGTGTGTGTGTGTGTGTTTGTGTGTTGTGTGCCAGCATGTCTGCCACTTGTCTGTTTCACAGAGCATCCCCGCCACCATTTCATACAAAAGTTATGTGAAGTTTTTGTTTTTTCTCTCCAGCTATCTGTCAGTGGAAACAACCTGCTCAACATCTGTAAACTCGTCTTCCAGATTAGCCGCAGCGAAAGCAATGACATCCTCTTCCAGAATAACTCTGTCATCGGTCAGGATGATACATAGTGGTTATCTATTCCATTCATTTTTATCTGTCGAGTTCTATTTTGTGTAATTATGTGAACAAATTTGCTCGATCGTATATATACATTCCCATATGGATGGTAACGACAGATGTTTTCTGTATCAAGACTCTTTGCTGGGCGTGCTGAGCAGTGAGGATGTGTCTGCGTCCGGAGAAGCGCTGCTATACTGTGTTGGCACTCTGAAATTTCTCTCTGGAAACACTGCAATCCTCAGACTCTTACTGGATAAAAACTGCATAGGTGTGGCACAGAAACTCATCCAGAAACTCTGCAAAGTAGAAGACACCAGCTTCACCATAGTAGGTTACATCCTTGTACAGGTATGTCACTGATTCAAAACTCCTGAGTTTTTTAATGTTTCATGTTGATTTCTTCTGAAACAGTTTTGGGGAGTAAAAGCAAGATGTCACAACACATCAGTAAAAATCAACCAAATTTTTAACTGATACAGATTTTTCCACCATTAGAAATAAATGTTTGTGTTTACTTCTGGTATTTAAGCAGCTCCAATATGGACAAGCAACACCCTGCTTCACACCACTGAAAATGATTGCTGCCAACCACATAAACAGGCCCAAAAATTGTGAACCCGTGCTTTATTTTATATCTAACACAACTCACTGAAGAAGGGAAATAAGCATGCAATGACTTTCAGGAAGTTTCAGTGCTGCTGTGTGTTGAAAATTACTGTTTCCCTCTTGTGATAGAATGATTTATTTCAGCAGTGGGCAGTTTCCTGAACAGGGCAACAGCATAAGCACTGATGTGCAATACTGGCCTTAATACAGTCCATTAATGTGCTACATGTATTTCACTTTGCTAATCCACACTGGCCTCTCATGTCTCCCTATCGCTCCTGTAGCTGACAGCGACCCTAAGGAACCTTGCCGATCTCTCTGATTCCCGTCCATTGTTTGTTTCATTCTCTATACTACCAGTGCTTTGCCTGGTGCTGCGGCAGCACTCAAAAGACCAGGATATCTGCACAAACATTTCCCGAATTTACAGGTATCACAAATGCACAAATGTACAGTATTATACAAAAGTCTTGAGCCATCCCTCATTTCTTTAAATGTTCCTAGGAAATGGGAAATGGGTACAATTTATTTAAACGTGCCAGCATAAATGGAAATACAGTACATACAGAAAAAGTTTGTACAATTCTAATGAGCCTGAAAGTCAATATTTGATATGACCACCTTTATTCTTCAACACAGCCTGCACTCTCGTTGGCAAGCTTTCTTGTAATTTCTTTAATTAGTCTTTAGGAACAGTTCTCCAGGCTTCTTGAATGACATTCCAAAACTCATCTTTGGGTGTTGGCTGCCTATTCTTCCATTGTCTGTCAGATTTTGAGTCCAGTTCTTGTGTAATTTTGGCATACCTGAGCATTTTCTCCCTGTTTTTCTTCCTTAAGAATGTCTTCTTGACAGCCACGCTTGCATTGAGACCATTTCTGATGATGAGGCTTTGCCAACTGTAGATGGGTCAACTGAAGGGCCAGATGCATCTCTCAGGGCCTGAGTCAGGTCTTTGCTGGATTTTTTCCTATTGCTTAAGGACATGACTTTAAGGTACTGTTCATCTGCTATTGATAGTTTTTTGGCCCAATACTTCTCCTTTTGTTCTCCACTTTTCCAGTTTCCTCAATTTTTTAAGGCCACATTGCACATCATGCTGAGATATGCCAAGTTTTTATTTAGTAGTTCTTTGGGAATCACCTTGTTGGTACAAAAATATTATTTTATGTCTGTCAAACTGTCCTATTTTTGGCATTTTTGTAGCTTCAACCAAGGAAATGGGAAGAAACTATGTGCTTTTGCAACAGAGTGCTAGTGTCAAAGTGCCTAAAGATACAATTTGAAACTTATTCTTTGCTAAATTGTCTGTTATGTGTAGACACAACAATAGTTCATTCTTTGTATTAGGTGCCTTTTTTGTATTTGAATGATTTATAAGTGTTAAGTGGCTTAATATTTCTTTAAAAATCCTCTAATAATGGTCAAGTACAAGGACTGGACTGCAAATGAGTGAACAAGCAGCCACTGTCTAAAGAAAAACGTTGAAATACTTTCAGAAAGCCTGGAGAATTATTGCTTAAGACCACTTTAAAAATTACAAGTAAGTGTGACTCCTTGAAAGCAAAATATAAAGAAATGGAGGGTGGCTTGAGACTTTTGCACGGTATTGTATATGAATTTAATATGATGCCACAGCTCACTTCTGATTTGTAATCTCTGAAGTAAATCAAAACAGCCTTTCGATTTTGACCCTGCATGGCTCTAGCAGCCAGTCGCCCTATTGATTTCCCTGTAATTTTTCACTTTTATAATTTTGCATGAAGCTGGATCTTTAGAAATGAGTTAGTTAGCCTTTATGAGGCAAAGGTGTTTACACATCTGTGTGTTACATCTGATGTTTTTGCCTTGCTTATACTTATCGGCACTATATTTATACAATACAATGAATAGCCACAGTATTAAAACCACCTGCAGCCGAAACGCTCTGACCTGTCGGGGCGTTATTTGTCTGCAAGCAGGGTGGTACGTGTCAAAGTAACATCCACATGAATGGCAGGAACCAGAGTTTCCCAGGAGAGCATTTAATTATTGCGAGATGATCAGTGTTTTTCACTTCTTCACCTATTGGGGTTTTAAAACTGTGGCTGACTAGAGTATGCTCCAAATGTACAGATTAGGACTAAAATGTTTGATGTCTAAAAACTACAAAACAAATTTTAATGTACCAGATGCTGCTTGAACTTTCTCATTCAAATCATGCTCACTATATGTTATACAGAGGCATAAACACAGTAAAGCACCTGACAAAAAAAGCATTCTCACAAGTTATTAGACATTGTCTGAAACTGGTGCTTACATTCTATATGGTGGTGCCTGAAAATCTACCTCAGACTAAATGCTTTAAATATATTCTGTTTACCTTTTGAAGAACCTTATGGGAAAATACAGGCTCAGTTTGCTCTGATCTCCACACCAACACCAAACTGAACCCAAAACACAACTGATCTTTCTCTGACACCCCAACCTCATCCAGTTACTCATAAATACGTGATGAGAATAATTTGTGTGGTACAAAATATAAAGAAAAGCATTTTCTGAAATGTTTCTTATTATAATTAAAATAATCAGCTCAGATCTAGTTATCAATTTACTGTGTTGATTTAATATCACTGTATTTGGTCACCCTAGCAGGACTGCAAGTAAGTATAGTGGTCAATTATATTTTTTGTCCTCGCTCTCATTCAGTAAACTTTCCTCGTATTCTGAGTGCCGCCTTGCTCTGGCTCAGACCCCGGACTGCTACCAGCTATTTTTAGAGCTGTTGAGTAAACATCACCAAAAACAGGTGAGTCCACAAGCCTGCTCTGTGTTTTGTGTGTGCTCGAGGCTTTTTGGTGTTAAAATGAAATGTTTTCATTTTCATGATGTAAAATCCCCAAGCATGCACTTTATTAGAAAATGCACTATGAAGGGACATTTCATCCACCTATATGAGGCAGTTATTACTCGTAGTGTCCTTTGCTATGCGTTTGTTTGACATTTATTTTAGCTGATAAGTAAGTTATTGAAAGGGGAGGAGAAATAAGAAAAAACATGTAAAGCAAGATTGAATACACACATAAAATGAGGTGATACAGAGTTGGAGGTAAGGAAAGACATGGGAGGAAGAAAAGAAGAAAATGAATTTAGGACTTGGCAATCGGACTTGACTTACAAGTGCTTTTAATTTTATTTGGAACAAACACACACCTACACCTACAAATACACACACACACACACTGGACAGCAAGCTGTAACAAACTCCACATCCTAAGACGGCACATCTTGTCCCCATATCAGTGTCAGTGCACATTAATGGGAGATGTGCGTGTGTTCTCACCTGCTCTGCATGTTATTTACTAAGTAGAGTGTGACGTAGGCTTTCTCTGTAAGTGTGTGGTAACCCTTTGGTAAAATATAACACATCTACATAACTGTAACTCTGAGTGACATAATAGTGCTGCTTGAAAAGTCAGGATCGCTGTGCTGTATGGAAAGGTGGTGTCACAAACAATTGGCTTCCTTTTGCTCAGTATAGTCGACTGTAAATGTACTTAAGCTCAAATATTAAGTAATTTTACAGAAAATCAGTCAGGTTGGATGAAGATCAATGGCCTTAATAAAAAATGCCAAACATTTACAGTATCAGTTCCATTCCCCCAATAAAGAATTTTCTACACTTCATAGACAATGTCCCTGTTAGCGTAATGGTTTGAGCATTTGCCTTACAAGTAAAAGGTCCCTGGTTCAATCCCAGGTGGGGACACAAGCCCCTCTGACCATGGAGGGTTGCATCAGGAAGGGCATCTGGCATAAAACCTCTGGCAAATTACCAATGGGGATTAATCTGCTGTGGTGGCCTCTTGGTGAAGAATACAAGGGAGCAGCTGAAAGGTACATGTACAAAGTATTGGACCACCTACACATTACACCTACGGGAGCTTTTACAGCATCCTATTCTAAATCCATAGGCATTAATATGGAGTTAGGCCCTTCTTTGCAGCTATAACAGCTTCCACTCTTCTGGGAAAGATTTCTGCAAGTGTACCACTGGGAGTTTTTGCCCATTCATCCAGAAGAGCATTTATGAGGTCAGACACTTATGCTGGATGAACGAGCCTGGCTCGCAATCTCTATTCTAGATCATCCCAAAGGTGTGGATGGGGTTGAGATTAGGATTCCATGCAGACCAGACAAGTTCTTCTGCAGCAACTCAATTCAGCCATGGCTTTATGGACCTTGTTTTGTGCGCTGGGCCACAGCCATGTTAGAATAGAAAGGCCCAAACTGTTCTCACAAAGTTCGATGCATAGAATTGTCCAAAATGTCTTAGTAAGCTGAAGTATTAAGAATTCCCTTTACTGGAATTAAGGGGCCCAGGCCAATCACAGAAAAACAGCATTATCCCTCTTTCACCAAACTTTATACTTGGCACTATGCAGTCAGACAGGCAACGTTCTCCTGGCATTCGCCAGACCCAGACTTATCAATCAGACTGCCAGACAGAGAAGTGTGATTCATCACTCCACAGAACACCTTGCCACTGCTCCAGAGTCCCGTGGCAGTGTGCTTTACACCACTCTACCTGACTCTTGGCATTGTACTCAGTGATGTAATCTTGCCTGCAGCTGCTGGCTTGCCATGAAGCTCCCGGCACACAGGTTTTTGTGCTAATGTTTATGCCAGAGGAAGGTTAGAGTTCTGCAGTTATTGAGTCAGCAATGAACTGGGGACTTTTACACGCTATGCATATCAGCACTTTGCAGTCCTGGTCTTTACATGGTCTTTCACTTTGTGGCTAAGTTGACTATAAACCAACAAAACAGTTAAACAAAGCCAGTTTCAGTATTTTCCAATGCTTACATTTAAATAGATGAATACAGTATCTGAACAAACTGATGATGAATCAAAAGCTACAAACTGATGTTTAACAGGGAAATAATGACTGATCTTCACTGTTCATCCACAGGACCTTGTCATACGCCTTCTCTTCACTCTTGGGAATCTCACAGCCAAAAGCGACGAGCCACGACAGCAGCTCTTTCAATGCAATGGCTGTATGCACACACTCCTTAAACTGTACAACATCTATCAGCGGAAAGGCGGGCCACCTCACATGCTCTTGCAGAAAGCAGCTTCTTCTCCCACCAGGCCTCCTGCTGACGATGTGCTGGTGAAGCTGGTCAGGGTGCTGGCAAATATGTGCATCCACCCAGCTGTTGGTCCATCACTGGCTGCAGACGTAAACTGTATTAAGCTTCTGATGGAAACCCTTGGTAAGTAGAGGAAATAAGTAACTCATCTACTTTAAGTCAGAAAAAGAGAGCACAGTCAGAAGCAGGCTTAACATTTCTCCTTTTTTGACCTTTTTGTGTTCGTCATACAAAAAAAACAGCATGTAAAAATCTGGAGTTCTGATTACTTTAAATATAGTGGTTTAGTGCATTGTCAGTACAGTAAGTACCTGTGAGGTACCCAACCACTTCCCTTGTGCTGGGAACAAGACATAACTTTTGTCAAAAACAAAAAAAACACTCCTCATTTGTTCATTCCATCACTCATTTCCTCTCAGCGCTCTCTGTGCGATGTGCAGCACATCCTCTTTCGGTTTACCTGTTTTCTTTTTTCTTTTTGTCTTTTTTTTTGAGGGCTGACAGAACGAAGCGCTTCACTGCATGAGCAGGATGTTCTGTCACATCTCACAGCCGGCTTGGTTTGCGTGCGTGAATATCTCCCATGTGGTTAGATGGTTTCAGGACAGGTTGAACTGATACATAGGTGGGTGTGAAAACTCTATATTCTCTGCTGCCTGCCTCCTACACAGTGAGGAGAGAAATTCAGATAAATAAACACAAGTTAAACTTGTGAAAAAGTGCAAGCATTATTAGATCGAGGGGTGTATCATATAAGCCAGCAAGTAAAATGGGAATGAAGCAACGAAGGCAAAAGCAAGAAATTGGTGAGAGAGGACCTGAAAAACAAAATAATAGTTGAGAATGAAAGAGATCTGGCTGATTGATGTCCTGTTTTGATTAATATCATGACAACAACAAAGCGGCACTTCCAGTCAGAACTAGAAACCAGATTCAGAGTGACGCAGGCACCGGTTGACAGTGCAACCGCAATATTCACGATTTATGACCCAGCACAAGACATCTGCTGCTATATCAGGAACAGACTTTGTTTTGAAGCTGCTCACAGTGTCATGGCTCATTTCACTGGGTCACTTTGACCTTTAGATTCCAGCTCACTATCAGACCAACTGTAGCACGCCAAAATTAACAGACAGCAGCTATTTTTATCATAATGTCACTGTCACATTAGTGTTGCAGAGCTAAAGGCTGAATTCCCAGGCTCTTCACTTTGTTTCTGCATGTATTTTTCATATATAAATTACACTGTATGGACGAGAGTAGTGGGTCACCTGCATATTACCCCTACAGGAGCTTTTATGACATCCTATTCTAAATTCATAGACATTATTATGGAAATTGTCCCTCGTTTGGAAGTGTAACAACTTCCAATCTTCTGGGAATGCTTTCTACAAGATTTTGTCGGTAGAAATTTTTGCCCATTAATCTTGAAGAGCATTTGGGAGGTCAGAGACTGATGTTGGACAAGAGGGCCTTCCTCACAATTTCTCTTCTAGTTCATCTCAGAAGTGTTGGATGGTCAGGGCTCTGTGCAGGCCAGTCAAGTTCTTCCACACCAGACTCATCCAATCAGTCCTTTATGGACCTTGCTTTGTGCACTAGGTTACACATATGCTGAACCAGAAAAGGCCTTCCCCAAGTTGTTCCCACAAAGTTGGAAGCAGTGTTGTCCAAAATGTCTTGGAAAGCTAAAAAATTAAGATTTCCCTTCATTGGAACTAGGCCCAGGCCAACACCAGAAAACAGCCTCATAGCATTATCCCTCCCCCACCAAACTTTGCAGTTGGCACATGCAGTCAGGCAGGTAACATTCTCGTGGCATTCATCGAGCTCAGAATCTTCCATCAGGCCACCAGATAGAGAAGTGTGATTCATCACTCCACAGAACACATTTCCACTGCTGCAGAGTCCACTGCTTGCATGCTTTACACAACTTCATCTAATTCTTGCCATTATGCTCAATGAATTAAAGCTTGCATGCAGATGTTCAGGCTTTGAAACCCATTCCACAAAGCTCCCAGCATACAGATTTTGTACTGATGTTAATGCCAGAGGAGGTTTGCAGCACTTCAGTTTATGAGTCAGCAGAGCATTGGAAACTTTTACGCATTATGTGTCTCACCACTCAGTGACTCCACTCTGTAACTTTACATGGTCTGCCACTTTGTGGCTGAGTTGCTATGGTTCCTAAAGGCTTCTATTTTACAATAATACCACTTACAGTTGATCATGGAATAACCCAGCCAAGGTTGCATCTGGTGTAAAATCTTTGCCAAATCAAACATGCAGATTCATAATCCCGAATACAGCTCCCAGTTTGTATTCAGGAGGCAGGAACCCTCTCTACATTTAAGATTAGGCTTAAAACTTTCCTTTTTGATAAAGCTTCTAGTTAGGGCTTAGTTATGCTGCAGTAGGTTTAGGCTGCTGGAGGGCTTCTTATGATGTGCTGGGCATTTCTTTTCCAC
>VUQH01033555.1:12284-23782 GCA_015106775.1 Etroplus canarensis | reverse complement strand
ATAAATACAACGAAATTTTGTATGCAGTCTCCGTCCAGTGCAAGAGACCAGAACCAAACTATCAGAATCAGAATCAGAATAAATTACTTAAACTGCATACTAGGGCAATTCTAACTAGTCTACCAAACATTTTTCTATATAAAAAGAGAAATTTTAATTGGTAGATAGATAGATAGATAGATAGATAGATAGATAGATAGATAGATAGATAGATAGATAGATAGATAGATCAGTGTGCAAAAAAGTGTTTGTGTCATACACTTTATAAATAAGAAGTAACTTATAGCCGAGAATTTTCACATTAAGTATTTTGATTGCACCATGTATATGTATATATTACTTTTATTATTATTTTGATTGCACAGTTGAAAAGAAAGAAAAAGTCGGGGGGTTTTTGAGGGGGGTGCATGTCCTTCAGTGTTTGTTTATTAGTGCAGACGCATAAAATAAGATGCTTTTTGTTCAAGCGAGGACATTTGGCAGAAATTAAGCCGCTGTTATCACATTTGATTGGGGATTTAAAAGCCGTTTGCAAACTGTACCAAATCTACTCTTAATGTCTTCATTTGAAATCTCCAACTTGCATTAAAAGACGTGGAGCAATGATCACTGCAAATGGATCCACGCCAGGGAGGATGAAAGGCCTCCACGGAGCCGTTTCCTGTGTCCTCTGCTGACTGAATATCCCGAGTGGAAAGCCCACGGGTCAAAGCGAGTTTTGGGGGTCGGATAGATCCTTCATTGGACTTGGCAGTCAGAAAGAGACACCTGCTTTCCCAACGCGGAGCCCGTGAATTTGGTCTGGATGTGCCGCATTTCATTCATCTAACAAGGTAACCATTCATTTTTCTGCCATTTGCCATTTACAGGACACAATCTACTCATTACAACATTAGCAAAAACTTCGGATTATTTTTGTCCTTCACGGCTTTTCTGGCTTTATCGTCGTTTACTCTTTCGACTGTTCGACCCTTTTAAATATATCGACTTTCCTGGAACGTATAAAAATTTTGGACTTACAAAATTCTTATTATTTACAAACACGGTGCTGTATGGATTGCGCGATAAATGCACAAAAGTGTAAATAATAATAATAATAATGATAATAATACAGTTGCAGGTATATTAATTTCCTAATAGGCTGGATTTTCACCTAATGTCTTTATTTATTTAACAGGGGTCAGTGCATGTTGATGGATATCAACATAAGATATAACCATGCCAGAAAATAAAAGTATAATTACTATTATTTAAATTCGCCATGCTGGCGTCATAGATGGAGACAAACATCACATGTTTTTACTGAACTATAATCTGTGGCTCTCACAGCAGCCTTTTGTCCCCCGATCATTATTTAATCAAGCACATGAGTTAACTGTTTTCCCCCCTCTTCGCACAGTTTAGGATGGTTTAACTTGTCCAGAATTATCATTTTAAAAATGCACAGCAGTATAATCCCTGTATATTGTAAAATACACGCACCAGTAAAGACAACGACCCTGTCCGCTGTGAAATGCCGTTTCATAGGAAGAGGCCACAGCAGTGTTTGATACCCTGGGATGAGAAGGAGTTGAAGAGGCCCATCCTGCATGGCACAAACTATCAGTTGTGTCCCTATATCAAGTGAGTTATGAGCTACAGTAAATATCCTATAATATACAGAAGGAAAAGAGAAATCAAAACAGGAAAAATGTCAAAACTGGTTTCACTTCTTTTGGGTGACTGCTGAGGATGATTTTCTTTAGATATATTCTCTGGTCCATTCAATAAATAAAATAAAGTCTACTCTGTGTTGCTACAGTCCTGTCTAGGTTCTTTCCCCTGATTTAAAGACTTTATTAGTCTAGGTTTACATCTGGTTTGCACATTGGTACTAAAATGATAGACACCTGCACATGAAGTTTAGCCAGCCAGGCACCTGCTAAATTGCCCAGCAAATGTATGTGTTAATATAACAGCAATGTGACAGTGAAACATGGCTGTACATCATTCAGAGCTGTTCACATTTTGTTCACAATAGCAGAAACTATGGCCATGATTGTCAGTTGGCACAATAGCAGAAAAATTACAATTTGCATTGTATCTCTGAACTTTATGTGCTGTAACAGTAAAAATCCACTCATGATCTTTTTTTTTTTATCTCCTAGAGATACTACAGCTCCTTTTAACAGCAGGTCTCACAAAAAGACAGCCAAGCAGTAAACCACCCTTCCGGTGCAGTTACCTCATCTGCTGTCTACTGTGTCTTCTGTCTTCTCTTACAAGAGTTGAAGACGTATTGATTAAGTCCACAGGCTACGGTAGAGACAAAAGAGGATCTTGTAGGTGTGGTTCTGACTATAATTTATGTTGCTGGTTGGTCCAGGGATGTTTTTAACCTTCTCTGGGCAACACTCTGCATTTGACCCCTTTGCGAATTTAAAATAATGTGTGATGGCGTAGTGTAGTGTAGATGTTCGTGTTTGAGTTAGAAACATATCTGGGGCATTTCAGTAATGTTCACTGAATTCTATTTGTTTTCAAGCAATAAAAATGCTGTTGTTGTTGTTTGGTACATGACCGTCGCCATCTATTTGTCTGTGGGAAGAGCTGATGATGTGTATTGAATCATGCATGCAAGCAATCGTAAACGAAGCCTCAACAGCCAGGTCAGCCCCAATGGAGAATTACTGTCTTTCATCTTAGCCAGTTCTTTTTTAATCAATGCCTTTTGTATGATCCAAAGATGTGTCAAAATCAAACACATTGTGTGGTCAATATGCAATAAGGCCATCAAAAAGAAAAATCTGCTCATTAAGTTTTTGTGAACTTTCCACCAGGACAGCACGTAGCGAGATGACTCATAATGAGTGAGCGCTTCAAATTTATTAGGCACATATATTTATTAGGCAATAAATTGACTGTTTCTAGGATGGGTTGAGCTTACCCCTCCAAAATATTTAAGGAGACACTAGCTACTAGTTAAAAGAAAGTTCCTAAGTTCCTATTTCTGCTGTGTGAATGCATATATGAGAATACTCAAACTACTATCATTACTACATCATAGGCTGTTGATAACTGATAATGTTGTAAATAGGATATCCACTGATTAGAGACTGTGGGGAACATTCGCTTAATCAAAGGGCCACAGTAAAGATTGTTGTTATTTATATAGTTATTTTATACAGCAAGACTTGTTTGGGCCACTTCCTCTTCCATTAAAATTCAAAGAAGTTTGCTTTGAGCATCAAGTATGGATTTATACATTTGGGAAACTCCATTAAATGTTTTAGCATTCACCTACATGGAGAAACAGTCAGAGCTTCATTTGCAAAAATGGCACCATTCTTTATTAAAACCAACCAGCTCACCATTTAGGCTTACATTTTTATTTAGTCTCCTGGCAATTTCTACATGTTTTTATGCTGCATGCTGTAAAACACTCCACCACAGTAGTGTTAGCTGTGCGTGTGTGTGTGAAGGTGTAGTTAATTACACTCAGAAGACCGAGCTTAGGCAGACTCAAGGTCAAGCACTAGATTTTCCTCACTTTCTGATGGACTGTATGAGACATATTCATATGGGCTACAGGATAATGAATACATGAAAATATGATCACCTTTTCTGTATCCTATTTTATTTGCTTGTTCCAATTATTATTATTATTATTATATTTTGTTATTTATAATCACATTGCAGAGCTAGAATCAGAGCTTTATACTAATTATTAACTGCTGTGAAAGGGGCTACAACAGGCCTGCCAGATTCAGCCCCTGGGCCCAGTTTGACCCACCAATTTGGATAGCTTTGCAAAATCAGAAGTCTTTCTAGATGTAGAGGAATTTTTTTTTAATCACAAAGCAGTAATATATTCATGTTTTTACAAAACCTGCAACATGAGAATGCTTCGTGCCTTTATTGATCCACCATAACCTGTGAAATTTAACATGAGAGTAGACTTAATGAAAGCCTGATATTCTATTTTAATGAGACATCTGAGTAAATGGGTAATTTATTAAGTGGGAAGGTTAGTTTAACAAGAAACAATACCTTCTGCTCTGTGGTATGGTTTTGAGGCGAATGAGGTAAGTAGCATCTTTCACTACTACTACTTAAATTTTCAGCTTTTAAAAATTATTATTATTATTATTATTATTATTATTATTATAGTGAGAAGATTTTATTGGTCCAGCCCACTTGACATCAAGTTAGGCAGTGTGTGTGTGTGTGTGTGTGTGTGTGTGTGTGTGTGTGTGTGTGTGTGTGGCTTGTGAACTAAAACAAGCTTAAAGAAAAGCACTTTAACGGAATCACCAATCTATATCTATATGTCCAAGTCTTTTGCTACTTTGCACTTTCAGTGGAGAAAAACAGTTTGGTTTGAGAATCATCTCTGGGGCAAAGTGAGCCTGTTCGAGGCGGACCTGTTCCCATCATCTCTTACCGGGGGAAGCTGTTTATCACGAGTATCAAGGTTTACCGTCCCTGCGTCAAGTCCCCACTTTTTACGCACAAGCTTTGGATACGAAAAGCGTCTCTGGGACGCACAGGCGTCTTTCTTGATGCGCCAGCAGACTCCTGGTCAGATTCTTTGCAGGCAGATGAAGGGTTGGATTTTACACCTATAGGAACCAACGGGAGAAAGAGACGAAAGGGACCCAGTGGACGGATTTCACAGCAGGACAGAGAGACCAGGCGAGGGTGGAGTCAGAATCAGGGCAGTCCAGGCAATACTGCAAACTACAGTCATGCGAAGAGTAAGCTGAGGTCACAGTATTATGATTTCTTTTGAGCCCACAGGAGAAAACAGTTTCTATAGTTTCAGGGTCTCAGAATTGGATAATTATATTTCATTGCTTATTAAATAATGTCATTTTTGTATATTACCCATATACTACAAATACTCTAATGAAGCATGTGTACTTTACACTGTGGTTATTATATAGCATACTACTCTGCGTTGAAATTTCAAATATAGGCCATGAATTGTAATAATTTTATGTGTAACAGTAATGACGCTGACCATCAAATACTAATGCCAAATCTTTGCCAAATATATATATATATATATATATATATATATATATATATATATATATATATATATATATATATAAAATCTGTATATTTGTAAAATCTTTTCTTGAGGCTGTTCTGATTAACTCGCGTGTGCTGTGCAGCTGCGGGGGACACGGGCGTAGTTAACCTACATCGGGGCAAAGACGCACTGTGCACCGGCTTCAGATGGTATTCAATCTTAATGAATCTGGAAAAATAAGGAGTGGAGTGATGTGGACTGTTCTGGATTCATGAGGTGTTATTCATCTTGTGAAAGTCAGCCTAAAGTGATTAACTTTTATTAAACATCCAAGATTGTGTAGGATAACAAAATGCATCTACCATAATGACACATAAAGGCACAAAGGTTTTTATTTCGGAATGGAAAACATGCCTTAATTTTGGCCTGAATCAGCCATCCATTTTGGATATTATGTAAAAAAAAAAATTGATATTACCATACAATACTTCCATGACCATTTACCCGCAATATTATTCTATTTTCTATTATTATCCCGATATTCTTAGTGTCTTTTATGTGCAAGTTCTTTTTGTTTCTGTAATATTTGTGGGACTAATGAAGGATTATATTGATCTTACTATTTTATCACACCATTCATAAATAGAATTACCCTCTTTATGTGAGACTGCACAGGATTTGTACCTCTTGTCTCAGTGTCCTACATTATAAGACAGTGTCCCACATTTTGACTGACTCTGCAGGATGTGCGCTTTTATAAAGTCTGGCTTTTACCCCATGCATGTGGAAAAAAGCAGGGAATGCTTTCTATGTCTTATGCAATGAAAATTAGACAAATTTAAAGCTCACCAAAAAGTCAGGAGCATGATGGAAACAACCACACTGAAAATGAAACATATGCTAGATTTAGTTTTCGGTTTTGCACAAGGAAAAATGTAGTGTTATTATATGTGTGTGTTATAAATGGCTAGAAGTTGTTATAATTGTTGTCCAGTCTGTGGTTGCATCCCTACTGAAAGTTGGTTAGCAGACAGAACAGCAGCTGAAATAACAGTGAAATAAAAAAGAACAAAGGAATATTTAAACACTGTCATGTGAACAAAGCTAAGCTTCTTTTTTTTACTTACAAAGAAATTTGGAAAAGTTGCATTCAGTTGTATATTTGGCTTTTAAATGTTAGATGCCATTCTGGTAACCTACACAATTTATTACTATTTTTATTTTCAAGTTAGAAATGAAAATTTCAGACATCCTCTGAGCACTGCTGACATGTCCCAAATTGTCACACAAAAACACAGTGTCTGCACCACACTGATTTGGTTGGGATCTGGTCACCTTATTCACATATGATACAGCAAATTCTGTGGAATATTATCCAGAATTTTCATTAATTTATTAGTGTCCCACCAGGAAATGAACTGGCAACTATTGGTAGTTGTAACTGAAAACTGTGTGAAAATGCTAAGGAGCCACTGTTATTTTGAGATATATGGCTTGTTGAAAACTAAATGATTAGAATAATAAGCAGAAATGTCTAGTTGCAGGAAATATTTTGTACTTTCCATAATGAGAATCTAATTATAGCTAATAAATAACCTATGGAGGTTTTCTTTTAAATTGTCACATTCTTCTTATTTCTTTGGCACATGTGGATAATATCTTTATTACTAAAGGACCAGCCACAGGGGCCCACAAGCCAGTGTACTCCTAGTGCTGGTCCCAAGCCCAGGTAAATGGTGAGGGTTGCGTCAGGAAGGGCATCCAGCATTGCCAAATCAAATATGCGGATTCATAACACGACAGATGATCCGCTGTGGCGACCCCTAACGAGAGCAGCCGAAAGAAGGAGAGAGACTAAAGGACAAAAGCAATGAACATTGTGCAGATGTGCGTTTGCAGAATCATCACACACTGAAACATGTTGCATCTCTGCATGTTCTTGTTTTTAAATGAATTATATCTCAGGCAGGATGTTACAAAGAGAACAAAAGGGGAAAAAAAAGCATTTCCTATCATATCCTATGGTTATTTTTTGTTTCAGAACTAAAGAACAAAAGAGAAGAATCAGGAAAAAGAGACCACACTACAAAAGAGAAGCTCACCTGTTCAGATTAAAGGCAGTAACCTGCAACCCTTGTTCACCTCTTAGCAGGTTAAAAGGTTGGAGGCGGCAGTGGCTCAGTCTGTCGGTGACTGGTCGGGAACCAGAAGGCTGCTGAGTGGTGCCAGCCCGAAACTGGCCTGTGGCAGTTGGAGGCTTGTGGAGCAGAAAGGTTGGAGGCCAATTCACGACCCACACGAGGCGCCTTGGAGGCTTGGAGAGGAGTCAACTTACCCGCCCGAGAACTGCCGAGATTCCCCTGAACAAGGCACTGAAACCCCACAGTGCCCCCTGGCACCCGCAATGGGCCACCCTGTATCTCCTCACCCTCCTCTCATCAGTCTCATGCCATAGTTCCGTTTGTGTGTGCTCGCATGACTATAACTATTGTTAATTTGTTAACATATGTGTGTGTCATCACAAGTGTGGAGAAATTGCTGTGTAATTTTCCTATTAGGGGATCAATAAAGTATCTCTTCTTCTTCTTCTTTTTCTTCTTCTTCTTCTTCTTCTTCTTCTTCTTCTTCTTCTTCTTCTTCTTCTTCTTTTTAAAAGAGACATAATCAAAGGTAATACACAAACCCAGTGAAAGGTAGACCTGCAGCTCACAGTGTTTAGAACCAGAGGTTTTTTTTTTCCTCTCGTGTCAACACAGATTTTATTAACAAGAAAACATTCAGAATGCTTTTCCAAATTTGTTTTTATTCCATCTTCACTCTAAAGTCATGTGGTAGAATGTGAAGCCGCCCTGTCTGCTTCAGTGTTAGAAGCCATGGGGCATGCATGGATTTATTATCCGTTTTTTAAATGTAGACACGTGATTTCAGGCCATTTTTTAAAGTTGGTTCTACTTGCTGTAAATTCCCATTTGTTCATATAGGATGCATCTGCTAAATGTTAATCACTTCATTACACTCTTCATTTTGAACCAAATGAAACTGATCTTTCTGGACAAGCCAAAAGAGCCTTTTCTTTGTGTGGCTGTTGATATTTGTGCCTTTACCAAGTGCAGCCAAATTGGGAAACTTTATGTTGATTAAAGACTAATTGACATACATTTCACGTCTAATTCCTCTTCTGTGTCAAGTGTGATGTTTTTTTTATGTATAATTTATATTTTAGGGTATATACCTTATCAAAATATATGGAAATATCATACAATGCTTCTATGAGAGGATTATTTACAGTAAAACAGTCTTGTTTCTTTTGAAATGGTTTTAGTGGGAGTTTGATGTAAAAACCTAGAGTTACAAGAGGTGTGATAGTTTCATAGTTCAGGGGAGACCTGGGCAAGAATGAGAAAATATGAAACTGAGTATAACAAAAATAGAGACAAAAATAAAGCAAATCAGAAAAAACAAGGAACATATTACTTTTAAATCTGTAATTCTAAGGTTTGTTAGATGTTTAAAATATGTTTTTATGCATGCACAGCTTTTTTTTAAAAAAACTTTTCATGTAATGCTCAGCTATACAAATATAACTGAATTTGAATTTGAATAATGCAAAGTCCAGCAAAGAAACAGCAATTGCAGAATTCTTTATAAGAGCTTTGAACTCCAGGTTGGGTGCAAACTAGGACAACACTCTTCTACTAAGTTCTGAAAAAAATCCTGGAGATGGACAAGCCATGGAGAGGAGGGGAGTCATGGAAAAGAGCCAGAATCAAACTGGGCAAAGAATTTGTTATAAAACGTGAAGAATAGTGACACACAGAGTCTGTACAATGAAATGTAGAGAAGGCACATTTAAGAATGCAGCCTGTACAAACATCTTCCTAACTGCTATATCCAGGAAGGCCTCTTTTTAAATAATGCAGTCTAAAAGTCAGCTTCTTCACTGGGTGTTCAGTATGCACTCTAAAATCATCATCAGATACACAGTTATTTGTAGGATGATACTTTTTTTAAATTTCAGATTTGTTTTAAATAAGAAATTATGGAATCTACACAATTTTCACACTAATTTAAATGAAAGTTTTTACTGACTGACAGAGAGCTCTCTAAGGATGCTGTCTTTTTTGTAGAGAGTTATAAAACAAGTAATATTAAGAGTAATAAAGAAAAAGTATACACAGAAGGACAATTACATAGACTGAATTTTAGGTGGGTGATTCCCAAACTGTAAATACACCAGTTATAACTGAAATGTATGTTATGAGGCAGAGCGTTCAATAGTAAAGAGCAAAAGCGCTGCACTGAATAAAATATGCAAGGATAAAAGTAGCTTCTCAGACTTGTATTCTCTGCTTGGTTGCACCTTGGGGTCCTGACTCTGAACAGCACAGGTCCAGACAGCAAAAGCACCCAGTGAGTCCAAGGCTGCTAATGAACCTTGAACCGTAAGCAAATCTCTACAAAACACACCGCCACAAACCACCATTTCCTCAACTCAGTGACTTTTATTGGGGCAATACAGACAGTCTGCTGTCTCTCTCTTTCTTTGTCTCACACATTCACTTGGTCTCTGGGTGACTGGGGCTGTACACGAGTGTGTATTTGTGTGTGACGTCAAAAGAAAGACAAAGGAGATGAAAAGAGAGATTGTGTTTCTGGTTGGAACTAAGGGCATCAAGCCTAATTACCCACAGTATAACATTTTTTTCTTCATTTAAACTAACAGAGCCCTGTATTAAACAGATTTTTTTTCACTGAATATTGCCACAGTTTCAAAGAAATGGATATTGTTGTACAGTATTTGCTGTCGACTCATAGCCCAGAGGCAGGGTTTAGAGAAATACCAATAAAAATAGCCAGTTTGATTGGTCATTTTTATACCTAGTCCCCCATTTTTAGAGGCTCAGGAGCAATGGGACAGCTGACTGACGAGCAGTTTTATGATGCGAGGCCTGTACCCTCTTTATTCCATCACAAACTAAGCAGATGAAAAATCTGGAGTTGATTCCAAGTGTTGGACTTGAATTTGATAACTGTTCAATGAAAACCTCAATATGAAGTCCAAAGTGATGTCAGTGCAAGTGAAGGAGGCCATTATTAGGCTGAAAAATCCAAAGAAACCTATCAGAGAGATAGCAAAAACTTTAGGAGTGGTCATAACAATTGGGAGCATTTTTAAAAAAGAAGGAATGCACTGGCCAGCTCAGCAAGACCACAGAAATCAACTAAAGCGAGTTATCGCAGAATTCTTTCCTTGGTTAAGATAAAAGCCCTTCACACCATCTATCCAAGTCAATAACACTCTTGAGGAAGTAAGAGTATCATTCTCAAAGTCTACAATGAAAAGAAGCCTTCATGAATGTAAATAAGGTTTTACAATAAGGGGCAAACCACTGGTTCCACTCAAGAACAGGAAGACCAGGAAACATCTAAAAGAGCCTGTCCAGCTCAGGGACACCAAGATTAACTTGATCATGATCTGAAGCATACTGTATTGTCTGCCAAACTGAAGCAATGTAATGGTATGGACATGCATAGCTGCCAGTGGAACCTGGTCATTAGTGTTTGCTGATGATGAAGAAGCAGGATGAATTCTGAAGTGTACAGGGCTAAAATCTCTGCTGAGCTTCAGCCAGATGCTGGAAAACTGACTGGGCAATGCTTCACAGTGCAAATGGATAATGACCCAAAGCATTCTTCAAAAGCAACCTCAAGCATTTCTCAAGGAAAAGCAAAGGGATATTCTTCAATGCCCAAGGCAGTCAGATTATCTCAACCCAGCAGAGCAGCTTTTTAGTCACCGAAGACAAAACTGAAAGCAGAGAGAACCACAAACAAGCAGCGACCGTAGTAAAGGCCTGGCAGAGCATCTCAAGGGACAAATTGCGGTATTTGGTGATCTCCATGGATTCTGGACTTCCGGCAATCATTGACTGCAAAGGATTTTCATCCAAGTACTAAAAAGAATCATCATATTTGAAATCATGTTAGTCTGTCCCATTACTTTTGAGACTCTAAAAACGAGTTAATGCAATTCCTTTATCAAACCCACTGAATTAGAATTTAACTGCTTTAAAAATAATTGTATATAACTGTGGTGGTATACACAGGCAAAATTGCAAAAACAAGTGTCATTGTCCCAAAACTTATGGACCTAGCTGTAAGCAATTGTTAACAGCACAGGTGGACACAAAAGTAAATAAAGAGATGATGAACGACAAAACAGAGCTGTAATAATGTAAAATATGGCTTGTAACAACACTTCACTAATTGCTTTTCTTAATACTCATCTCTAAAACCTCTTGACAACAGCTTAATGTGACACACTGTTGGAAATGCCAGCATATTCCCATCACATCTTACAGTCTGTCATATAGATTTAAAGGGCAGCCTGAGTGACTTTTAATTTTTACACACCGAGCACTTCTCATTCTTTTATAGCAACTTCAGCCTGACCCCCCCCCCCCCCCCAAACCACCAAACC
>VUQH01033555.1:0-12264 GCA_015106775.1 Etroplus canarensis | reverse complement strand
TGACCCCCCCCCCCTCCAAATCACCAGAGCATTCATTATGACACTGCCACCCAGAGGCGGTTACCGTGCATTTCATTCAGTTATTTGATCAAAGTCATTCGGACCTGAATAAAATTTGGAGTAATTTAATCATCAGTTTTGATTTATGTAACTCTTCGTGGCAGCCTGTGACTGAAACCAGTTTGCAAAACTACAAACTGGATACTGAGTTAACTAAAAGGCATTAGATTGCTGAAGTAGAACAGAAGTGTGTGGACTGGAAACTCAAATATTTTTTAAACACGCATATATTTATACAGAGAAATATACTGGCTGTTGAAGGTCGATTTGAGCAACCAGATATTTTTTCAGATCTCTAAAATATTTTCAATGATTTGTACATGACCGATAGGATATTTTATGCAGCGTGATAAAGTGTTTTTCTCAGATGCCTCTCTTTGTGCTGCTTAAAGTGACTCTCAGAGTGCCTTGACTTAATTTCAGTAACATCTTCTCCACAGAACAGGATCTTATTAAATGAAGCTCCTGCCCTTATGAGACCCATGGGCCCTCTGAAATGACAAAGTTGTACATATGTGGTTGCTTTGTGATAAGTTTTGTCTTTCAACCAACAGATGGCACTAAGAATGCACAGGAGACAAGGATGGAGGTCCAGCCCAGGAGGGTCAAACTCATTTTAGTTATGGCCACATACACTCCATCTTGAGCTGAAACTGAAATGGTCCGTGCAAGCAAAGACTTTGTATAATAGCCTTTATTTCAAATGAAATAAAATGATTTCTTTAGATTGTGTTAGAAAATTGGGGGGTGAGGGAAGCAGCAATTTATTAAAACATGTCCGAACATAAATGAAAACACAATATACAGGGCAAAAACAGGGCTATCTAAAAAACTTGAAAGTCAATATTTGGTATGACCACTTTTATTCTTCAGCTCAGCCTGAACTCTCGTAAGCAAGCTTTCTTGAAATTTTATTTTTCTATTAATTCTGTCCCTCATGACTAACTCTCTGGGCTTTTTGATGTTCCAAAGCTCTTCTGTGGATGTTGGCTACCTTTTTGTTCCATTTTAAGTCAAAATGATGCTAGAGTGAAGTTGAGGTTTATTCAATAAGACCTGTTGTTCAGTTCAGTTCTTGTGTAATTTGGCAAACCTCAGGCTTTTTGTCCCCATTTCCCTTCCTTAAGAATGGCTTCTTGACAGCCACCATTCCACTGAGGTCATTTCAGATGATGGATCAACTGAAGCACCAGATGAATGTCTGCATCAGGTCTTTGCGGGATATTTTTTTCCTATTTCTTAAGGCATGACTGCAGATACTGATCATCTTTTGTCCTCCGCTTCTCCAGTTTATTCAATTTGTCAAGCTTTCAGTTAATAGCTCTTTGCAAATCATCTTGGTGCAAAAACAATGTTTTCTGCCAAACTGTTTTTGTTTTTTGGGGGGTTTTTTTGCCAATTTTTGTTACTTTTGGCATTTTTCACAGATTCAACTAAAGAAATTGGAACAAATGATGTATATTGGCAACAGGTTGCTTGAATCAAAGCGCCTAAAGTTACAATTTAAAACTGATTCTTCGGTAAGGTGTCTGTTATGAGCAGACACAACACTAGTTCATCCACTGTGTTAGCTGCCTTTTTGATGCTTGAATGATCCATAGGTCAGTGATGTGTGGCTTAACAGGCAAAAAATCATTCCTCTGAAAATGACCAGGTACAACGACTGGACTGAAAATAAGTGAAAAAGCAGCCAAAGAAAAACTCTGAAAGACCTTCAGAAAGCCTGGAGAACTATTGTTTAAGACATTTTTTTTTTAAATTCCAAGAAACCCTTAGAAGCAAAATATAAAGAAATGAAGGGTGGCTCCAGACTTTTGCACAGTACTCTATATATTTCTGTTTAAGTTATCACTACCATGATTTTCAATCTAAGCAGTGATCAATTTAGAAAATGAATGAACAGCCTATTATGCATGGAGAAAAACACATTTCAACAACATATCTCAGTTTCTGTACAGTTATTTACTGATCACAGTGTTTAAATAAAGGCACAAAACCTTCACATGTACAGTTTTTGTAACTAAGCAGTATTTTATGAACTGAAAATACTAAACACCAAGCTAGTGGGCCAAAGTGAGACATCCATTCCAACCATTTTAACTCGTTAGGCCAGGAATATTCGGAATAATCAGTGGCTTTACTGCAATTTTCACACGTCGAAAAGCCACTGAGCCATAATGGCTCCTTTGTGTTTGACACCCCATCATATAAAGGGCCCAGGCAAGAAACGCACTTAGTTAGAGTGCTGGATGCTGGAGTCTCACTTCCATGCAGAGAAATAAAAAAATTTGGTCATTAAAAAAAATAGCTGCTGTATAGACTTCATCGGCTTGGAGATGTTGGGTTATCTTTGGTAAAATTAACACTGATTTCTTTATGAAAATCAGTCAGAACAGCAGACAGATTAAAAATGGGAAAACATAAACTGATGTGCACAGTGAACACACATCCATCTGTAATCTTGGGTGGCACTTAGAGCAGAAAACGCAAAATAAAGCTTTGCGCCATCCGACGTGAACTTCAGTGGAGACTCCCTGTGACCAAATGAAGTCACGATTCCACACAAAGAAAAGCCAAAGCCCATCCCCACCCGTGTTAATCAGCCCTGTTACAATATGAGGCGGTGATGACATAATTACCAATAAAGTATAAGCCATTAATTTTGTATTAAGTAAGTGCAAAAAGGGAGAAGCGCCCACACTCGCGGCTTTTTTTTTTATCCAGCCTGTAAAAAGGAGTCCACAGTTTAAAACATATAGGCTACATTCAGGTCCAGCTGCAGTAGGCGTGCTGTTGCATTTCTGAAAACAAAAGAATGAATTGATTTATCTCCTGTACTGGCTAAATACAGTCTAACCATGTGATCCGCAGTGTAACCAATGGGCAGCCGAGGAGAAGGTAAGGGCAGGAAAAAAATTACTACCATTTTAGGGGAGGATGTAAGCCACTATACCAGCCCATCTAACGTTTTACAGTCGCATTTAAGTGTCTTTTTATTGAAATAATAAAATAAACATGTCGCTAACGAATTATTATTCCATGATGGGTCTCCAGACCGAGGAGCCTTACGGTGCACATTTCATCCCCGGAGGCTTGCAGGGTTCGACGGCCGGTTGCGCAAAGCCAGGCCGGGGAGCGGAGGAGGAGGAGGGGACCCCCGGCTCACACATCCCGGATTTTTCTCATTTTTCCAACAAACAAGCGAGCTTGAATGGCTTTTCTCCCTGGGCAAACACCTCCACCTCCTCGTCGTCTCCTTCTCCGCAGCTGCAATCCGCCCCCGGCGCGTCCATCCCCGGCCTCTTCCATCCACATCACCTCCTGAGCCACCACCCCTACTACGGCCCGCAGACTCAGGGCCACGCCGAGCACCTCGCGTCCCCGTCGGACGGCAGGTTCGTGCGCTGCTGGGAAGGCGCGACCCCCGCCACGGAGACCGCTCTGTCCCAAGCTCCGGCCACTTTCCCCGCGTGTCTCCCGGCGCAGGGGGACCTGTCCAACCCGAGCCCGAGGTACGACAGCATTAAACCCGAGAGCTCACCGCCGTCCCACCACAGCCCCGATGATTCCAGCTTCGCCAGCCCGGCTGAAGTGGTCCTGGAGCGGCTCGGGACCGTGGAGGAGCTCAGGAAGCCTGAGCCGAAGAAAGAAGACGAGGAGAGGAAAACACAGCAGCAGCAGCAGCTTGACCCGGGTAAACAGATACACTAAACTCAGGAATGTTTATTAGCCTTAAGAAGTGGCTATACACAGGTGTGTGTGTGTGTGTGTGTGTGTGTGTGTGTGTATGTGTGAGTGTGTTACAGAGGGGAGGACTGTGGAAGTGAGTGCGTGACTTTTATTGGCCTATAAATGTCTTGTAAACAGTAAAATATAAAACTTTATTGTCCATTAAAATAATTAAGGTGATATTGTTATTTAGCAGTTTGTCAATAACTAGACCATGTATGAAAAAGTAGGCTGGTTTGCTCAGGCATTTTTTTTCTGATAGTATGAAAGTCAGTGAGCTTGTTCTTTCAAATGCTGCGCAAAACTTCTTTTGCCAAAAAAAGAGCCAATATAGCCAATATGTTAGGCTGTAAAGTCATGTCCATTTAAAACCCTTTACAATAATAAATTATTGTTTTGAAAATAATTTATTGGCCCTTTACTTTGGCCGGCACAGACATAGATGTGTTATTATTATCACTATTGTATTTATTATGTAGTTTTATGTTAACATTGACAAAATAACACATTTGAAATAGCTTGAATTCATTAAAATGTCATCAAATTCATCAAATATGACTCCTAAGGGTTTATAAGGATATACATGCCTGTATGACTAACAGCCAAAGCCAAAATACTTGTTGCCCTCTTGTTGGCTACCAACCATAATTCTACAGAAGTGGCTAAAAAAGGTTTTCATATCATTTCAAGCTTTCCAAACCCCTTACTCAGCTCTTTTATTAATTCTGTTGCTGTTTTTCAGCTCTGCCTGCACTCATACTGCGATTAAGGCTCATCTTTATTGGGGAAACTCTGCTGTATTTATTGCTGCTTGCTGTCCTTCCAAAACAGTTTTCATCCTGAAAGGACAGGGGCCACAAAATAGCCTATTTTGCATAATGTTGCATTATATTAAATCATTTAAATGACTAGTTTAGCCTTAGCCTCAGGGGAAATATGTAAAAAAGAAAAAAAAAGAAAAAGTACGAGAGGGAAAAAAAATCAACTTTCTGTGGCAATGTTTCTTTTTCTAATGAGCCGAAAAGTATGGGCTAATAAAGTTTGCCCCACAGAATGTTTTCTTTGATTTTTTTACGTCAGGCTTTGAACTTTTCAAGACACACACAAGCAACTGGCTGCAACCAGAAGAAAGCAAATACTGGGTGTGCGTGGTGTAAGTAAAAAATATATGCCACCCTGTCTCTTCCTCTGCAGAAAATCCATCAGCCAGTTGGATCCACGCCAAATCGACACGGAAGAAGAGGTGTCCTTACACCAAACACCAGACCCTGGAGCTAGAGAAGGAGTTCCTCTACAACATGTACCTGACCAGGGATCGGCGCCTGGAGGTGGCAGGACTCTTAAATCTGACAGAGAGACAGGTCAAGATCTGGTTCCAAAACAGACGGATGAAGATGAAGAAGCTGATGATTCGGGAGAGGAGGAGTATGAATGAATGATGGATTCGGAGGCTGAGTGAGGTTATAGCTGAGTAAAGAAACACGGTGCTCCAAGATGCCCAGCATCTCTAGCGTAAACTGTGAGGATTATTTGTGACAAAGCAAAGGATTGTAGAGCTAACATGGCTGCCTTGGAAAACTGCAGTGGTACAACTCTGCAGGGGAGACCAGGATGTGTTGTAACACACGTATTAATGTCTTTTTGCCTTTTCAGGTCAGATAATCTGAACTTTAGCACATAATTCTTTCATCTGCATGTTTTAAAACGAAAAAAGCCAATCTGAAACCAGGGAAAGTTGTAAATAATGAAATGGTAACATTTAGAGGGAGATCAGTAGACTCAGTCACAAACATACCAGCTTGTATCAAAGACTTTGCTCACTTTCAAACACATCTGTTTTTAATAAGAATGCACATCTCTCATGTCAAGAACTGGAAATGGTTGACATGTACCTGACTTCACATTGTGCTGTCAGCCAAAAAAGAAAAAAACACAAACGGTGCTTTATGATTTAACGCGCAAACTATCGTTCTCACGAAAACTATGTTTAATGTGCCAGGTGGGACTAAAGGAACAAGGCAAACTATCAAAGACAAACCTCAGGAGGGATCTCATGACTGAACACCTGCCTGTTATGGCCTGAAAAATAGCTGCCAAGTGTTTATATTTGTGGAAACAACCAGAAAGATTACAGAGTGATGCTAAACTAATGGCTGAAAAGAGTCGAGAGAGCACTTAATAGTGATGGACTGCAACTGATGCACTTAAGTATTAACATATTTAAGTGAAATATGTTAGTACTGCTGATTTATCACTAGCATTATCAGAAGGCAAAAGACCACATTTGGAATTACTCTTTTTATGCTCTTTTAATACTAGAACTGCCAAGGGGGGTCATTTTGAATCTTTGCCATTTTGTAACTTTGTCAGACTAAAACCCTGTCAGCTCACATTTCCTGACTTTTCCTAAAATTGGTTTACCCATCACATGGTGAATTTTGAGTTGTATTAGATAAAAAGATAAATATATGTATATGACCACTTATACGTACAACTGCCAAGGGGGTCATTTTGACTCCCATAGAAAGTCATGTGAAATGTTGCGTTCAACAATCGTCACATGCCTGGCTGCCTCACAACACGTACTACTTACACACATTTTGATGTGAAGGCTGCTGTAACACGAGCCAGAGCGACTGAATGACACTGATAGATGAATATAGAGGACAATGTAGTTAGATAAAAGATGATTAATTACTGCAGGGCTGAACCAGTCGGGGATGGGATATTGTTGTGACTGCACATGTGAAGAATCAGCCGGGTGGCTGGCTTTAAAGTGCAGTGGGGGAACTTTAGCTGAGCCGAGCAGAGATGTGGCAAAGTAATCTGAGCAAGTAAAGAATGAAATCCAGAGCAGAGCAGCAGAAGTGGACTGGTGTTCGACCTGTGGAACACAGCTGAGGAAATGAAGGGCTGCACACTGAGACAGTGCACCGTGCACAGCGGATGAGAGAAACAGAGCTCTGGTGAAGAGGAGACACAGGTGCATGGCGTGATAAATTTTCGCTGTTCTACTTTTACAATAATAAATTTATTATAAGAGGTGTTATTTTATTGTAGCAGCTGTGTGGTGAAATTTAAAATATTCAGTCTGTTTCACAGTGAGCCCTGTGTTTTTATACCATCTTTATTTTAACACAACTAATACCAAACTTTATTCAAAACTAGTTTTTAACTTTTCCATAATGTGCTTCTTTTACTTTAGCTAAATTATTAATGTATGTGTTAGTTACTGTGTTGTTTGTTGTTTGTTGTAACCTTGGCTTATTAGTGAATACTAAAAAATATTTTACCTTTACGATCTATAACGAAATAATCACAGTCCTTTGTAACACTAATAAACCCCATAAAAATTCATCTTAAAGGCTTATTTTGTCCAAGCTTATTTATATTAATACATATTAGATTAAACTAAAAAATTGCTTATTTGCTGTTCCTGCATTTTCGGGATGGGGTTAAAATGACTCCCCTGGTGGTTCTAGGTTTGGAATGCTGGTGGTTCTAGTGTTAATAATGCCATTGCCAAACCAAATGTATCTAAAAATGTGAAACTGAAAATTGCAGGTACCTAAAGTTGAAGTGGTTGTGCCAAAGTGATAATGTGATTCAAATGAGATACAACTACATGTAATGGCTCCAGTGTAATGGATTTTTCATACTGGGGTGGTCTTTACTTTAAAAATCAAAGAAGTCACCAAAGATGAGTATTTTCTCTCTGCTACATTCAAGATGGTGACATGTTACGGGATGCTTTGGCTGTAAATAAAATGAGTCTACTACATTAGAGCCACCTAAAAGGCACTCTTAAAGGCGCTTTTGTCTTTTTGTGGTCCAGGGCTGAAATTTTCGACAAATGTATGACTCATTCAGTATGCTGAGATAGGTTTTTTGTCTATCCATAAATGTTCACACATCTTGGGCTTGTAACCACAATGCAGTTATTAACCAGTCACCAAAGTCTAATTGAGTTGTTGCATTTTTGAGATTTTTCTTTTTAAAACAATCAAAAAAAGAAACACAACACCGCTCCTGCTTCCTAATGTATTTCAGGTGTGTAATGCCTGTCAGGCCTGTACATGTAATTTGTTACCAGTTTGCTCTTAACAGGAGAAATTCTCTGTGTTACACCCGATCCCGGTCTCCCTTAAAACATGAATCAAAAAGGACTTTTTAGGAATTCGCTCCAGACGATGGAATAAGCTTCCTTGTTTCATTTTTTATAAACTCTGCATGTGGCCTCATGGGCGTATTTGTTGTTACTGTTGTCCTTGCTGTTGTTGTCATTGTTGCTGTGTATATCTGTTGTTACTGTGGGTCTGATATGCAGATATGGTCATGCCTATAATCCTGTCTACACACACACACACACACACATACACCAGTCATGGCTAAGCTATGGTGTGACTGCAGTCTGATTGTTACATTTTCTGTTTCACTGTTACCTCCTGTAAGAATAAACTGCTACTGTCCTCTTAAGATGTTTTACAACAATGCACAACCAGTTTCCATTGTAGAATGTATCAGGATAATCTCAGCTGTAATAGGAACCATACTGGGTTTTTAAGGGTATTTTTTTGAGGGGGGGGTTCATTTTCTTTCTTTTTTTTTTTGGTTTTTCACATTCTCCCTGAGAGAAGAAGAAGAACAACAGGCTATGTTAGCCTACAGCTGCAGGCCTGTGCTGTGCTGTGAGTCAAGGTGTGATGAAATAAGGCCTTCATCTTGTCATTTAGGCTTATAGGCTCAATATGCTGCTCATGGTGACTTTTTTAAAAAATAAAATAAAAGCTGGATTACAACGTGGTTGCTCATCTGAACTTTCTTTCTGGGCCATTTTATGCAACAGATTAGGCTTTTTAAACTGATGACAGGCCTATTAAATAGCTGTGACGTCACATATCCAAATGAAAAAAAAAAAAATCTGCTGTAGTACCATAAAATGTTTTATGCAGGCCTAGATGCTCGTAGCCTAAAATGCACATACAATTATTAAAATAGTGTGTTATTAAATAGAGCAGCACATTGCAATAAAATGGCTTAGTATACAGTATCATCCTAAAGGCAGTGTGTCTGGGTTGACATTAAGCAGGATTACAGGCCAGTAACTCGATTTATTATGTTTGTCATTATGATTATATTCCACAGTCAAGGTGTTTCACTGCTCCCAGGTACGCGTTCGGAGTTTCGGCCCACGGAGAGACATTTCTGCCTCTTTGTTTTGTCAAAGTCAGTGCAGCGCCTCGTAGCTTCCCTCATTTATTGCGGCCATATAATCTTCTCAGGGCTCATCCTACTGCAGGGTCATAAAGCAACAGCATGCATTTGGAGAATAAACGTGACTTTCCGTCCCAACTCAGGACAGAGAGCGGCACCATAAAGTCATTTAGCCCAGACAGTCATCGTCACTATATGGCTTTATTGGACACCCTTTCCTGCCTTCGAGCCTCAACTGTCCTTCTAAATGTTAAAGTCATTGTCTGCAGATGAGACCGGGCAGCTTTAGTCACAGAGAGACCACAAAACACAGGAAATTTCGCTGTGGAGGGGATTAAAACGGATGGATGTGAGCTTTTCTTCCCCCCCTCTTTTCTTGTTTCTAAACTCATTTTTTAATTCAGTCTGGATGCTGTGATTGTTCAGTGCGGCTGTGCAGCTCAAAATAAGAGCCAGCTGGTCAGATTTTAGCCTGCGAGAAGGTCATATCTGTTAGACGTCTTTATTTTATTTTAAGAAAGCTGAGCAGAACATTCTTGCGTCTTCCTTTTTTTAAAATGATTAAATGTCTGTTTAATTTCCCATGCAATGTGAGCTGCAAACTGCATAAAGGCCTTCAATACTGACTGAGCGCGGATGTTAAAAATATTCGTCCCAGCGCAAAGTGTCAAACGAGAAAAGAAAAGGAATTATGTCTCTTTTTTTTAATTTATTTATGCACATACAGGAATCTTTTAAACCAACTTCACCCCCAGCAAAAATCCAGCAAGAAGCAGGAAGTGTAAATAATAAATAACGTGCAGTGTTTGTAAATATAGCGCTGCTTCTATTGCGATATAACGAACGAAACACCGTCATCAAGCGTGTTTATTTGTGCTGCAGAAATCTGGGATTATTTACGACGGCGCGTGGAAATGCCGGGATTATTACCCCTGATTAAATACCGCGTGATGCCCGTGCCATTTCTCCAACGTGATAAATTCAAAAGTGATTTTCTGACAGGGTCCACGACTGACCGAGTGAGCTAAAAATATTTATGCAGAAAAGCGATGCATGTTTGCATGTTCCTGTGTTATGAAGAGGAAAATGTGAGATGTTAAAAAACACGAGCGGCCTAATGGGTTCAGTCCTCTGTTTTTTAAGGTCATCACGAGTGTCGTTCCAAAGGACAGTAATAAAAGGGAAATAATATAAAAGTTTTATCACTAAAATGACTTAAAGTAAACATGAAGGAGAGCTTGTTTTAAACACAAAAACATTTTTTTTTTAAAAAAAAGGGTGGGCTGCTGCTTTCATATGCAGTTACTGACTCTGTCCGCTGGGTGGAGGTGTTGTCTTTCACGAGCTTTTGCACTTGAGCGGCATTTCCACTGGTGGTGCGATGTTTGTAATGTTTGTCCAAGTGTCAGCAGAAACTTCAGCCTTGAAGCTGCTAACACAGCCTGGCTGTGGGACCGCCCGGCTGCTCTCTCCTCAGGTAAAGTCCAGTTTAAATTCAGCCCTGGATTAAGCCTGCTCTTATAGGATAAAAAAAAAAAAAAAAACTTCTTTTCCAGTGGAGATCTTGGAATGATCCTGTCAGTCTGGGTCTGTAGGTTTGATCCATGCTTACGAAATGTTAAAATCTGTTCATAACATGTAGCTGATGCTGTTAAAAATGTGTAAATTTGGTTTCACAAACTAATAGGACTAATAAAGGAAAGCAGCAGCTCAGGAATATTTCATTATAAAAAGCTACTGTTTGGATTTGGGTTCACAATCGTTTTCATTTACAGTGTTAAAAATAAAATCGTTTAAAATTTGTTATTGGACACACCGTTAACTGATCTGCAGGAGGGGGAGGGAGTGCTACTTCCGCTCCCTGTTTCCTCTTCAAAATAAAACTTCAAGCAAGAATATTATCATAAAACCAAATTACGCACTGGTAATTTGGCAGAGGTTTTACGCCTAGACGCCCTTCCTGACGCAACCCTCCACGGTGAGAGGGGCTTGTGTCCCCATCTGGAATCGAACCACGGACATTTCGCCTGTACTTAAGTATAGAGCTGATTATCTGAAGGCAAGAAAGAGAGAAAAGGGCAATTAAGTCATTATAAAAATAACGAATGAAAAAAATTAGGACTAATTTTGATACATGAATTAATGCCCTCGCATCTGGCTTTACTGTAGGTCCATCTGTTATGGCAACCACATGCGTTTGCTGCAGTTTTAGACAATATAATGTGAATTGAAAGGGGCCACATGCAAGATTCAAAATTAGGAGCTAAATGCGGGAGGTTTGGGATTTAAAAAAGAAGTGGAAATTATGTATTTTTACATCTGATTGCAAGCCTTCCCCTTATGTCTTAAACGCCATTTTATTTAGAGCCATTTTAAATTAAAATAGCAGGAAACGGCTCAGGAAATCTGAAAATAGTAATAAATAGCATCAGAGTATTTGCTGCGATAATGCAACACAATATTAATCTTTTTTGTCTTTAGAGGGAAGAAAACTGATGAAACCCCTTCGAAAAGATAACCTTACACTAGTTTAAAATACAAACTAGTATATGAATGTATTACAGAATACCGTAGCTATGTTTATTAAGATCATCCTAAAATATTTACAGCTCAGCATAAAGGATAAAATGACAGGAATTCATGATTTATTTATTTCTTATTTTATTATGAGTTTTTTTGGCTGCTTATATCACTGAAATGAAGCCGTGCTGTGCAGTCCACATACAGCAAAAATCACTTTCATTTAAATAGAGAAGAAAATATCGTAGCAAAAGTCATAGGACTAGGGTATAATAATTCAGCATTACCGCCCTACATTTACTGTGAACAGGAACATAAACATAGCATTTTTTTTAAATGCTAAAAATAAGTTGCAAATTTTGCAGCAAGCAATAAGACATAAGATTTCCTTTCCTTTCTATAACACTAGAAGAAAGCATGAATTTAATTACTGCTTAATTAGAAAAACAGAGAGAGCGAGAGAGAGAGAGAGAGAGAGAGAGAGAGAGAGAGAGAGAGAGAGAGAGAGACGGGATGGTTTTTTATTTAAACTTAACGTTTAAAGGTTCACCTGCGCGTCACTAAAACTCTGATTTTTTGCGAGTGTATTCTAATATCAAGCAGGGATACGAATTACACCGGCCATGTAAGCTTTATGTTTCCGGACGTCGCGATGGATGTCGCAGAGAGGAGTTTTTTTTTTTTTTTTTTTTTTTTTCTCTTACTTTTTTTTTTTTTTTTTGGTTGATTTTTTTTAAAACC
>VUQH01033553.1:0-13315 GCA_015106775.1 Etroplus canarensis | reverse complement strand
ATCCATGAGCAATCCAAAAACCCTTAAATCCAGAATGAAATGTTAAACAAAAACATACAACACTTGTTTCGTTCTTTTCATAATTTACAGAGTCAGTTCATGATACTTGCGTTCAGTAATTTAATATACCCTGAAACTAATGAGTGCTACAAGCGGAGGTTATTTCTTCTGCTCCTGTTTTTAACATAATTGAGCTTGGATTCCAGATAGACAATTCGTTTGGTAGCCGAGTTATGTGCGTTAAGTGCGTCTTCTGTATCACTTATACGGCACTTCACCCATACGTGCTGACCTAGATGCAGCATCTCGTTTTATTTCCGTTACCTTGTTTTCCAGTGTAGATGTCCGCTTTGCTATATCATGCTGTCCAGTTTTTCCTCCAAACTCTGCCCAGAGTGACTTCATCTCCTCCCGGAGTGACTTCAACTCTGTTCCAGAATCTGCCAGAAGTGACTTCACCATGTTCAGAGCGTCCGCTTCACCAGCCTTGCTGTTGGCGCTAGCTTCTCCGCTAACGTTAGCCGTTATACCTGTCGGAGTTGTTTCACTGGCACCTCCGAGTCTCCTAGTAGCCATGCTGCTTTGTTTGGTTGCAGAGGGTTTTGGCATACCAGCACTAGGGTTTAACTTTCAAAGTTAGTGCCATTTATTCGGGAGTTTAGATTAAATTGTGCACGGTCATACAGAGCTCCCACACTAAGCTGCCATCTTGGTCACGGTTACCATGGCAATATCGTAGAAGTAGAGTAGAAGTTTAGTCTGATTTGATTTCAGATAGTGAGATATTTCCATGTTCATCTAGTTTTTTGGGTTTTTTTTTTACTTTTTGTGTCAAAGGCACTTGAAGCTACTACAGATGGGCACAAGAGCTGCAACTTCAGGGTCATGGTTTCAAGACCCCTAACTTAAACCATGGTCTTTTTCTCAACCTTACTCATTACTTTTAAAATCCTGAGTTTAACCCCATCATTTTTAATGTCTAATGCCTAACCAAATCATTACTAATGGTAAAATGTTACAAAGCAACATATTTCCGTCATACAACACCCCCCCCCCAGAGTATTATCATTCGGATTGTTAAATTAATTAATTAAAAATTTCTGGAGTGAACAACAGCTTCTTACTAGACTACTACATTACTGCCCTTAGAATGCTCCCACATGTACAGGCTATTTTTGTGGGATGTGCTACAGCATACTCTCCAACTCCAAAAGGCTCATATTGAAGTTGGGGCTTCAGGTGCAGTGTAGATTTGCCAAGGTTTACTTTTAAATGTCTGCACTACATTTTAGTATAAACAACCCATTTCGACATCTTTACATGGTAGTGCTGGGTGATGATCATTTTTGCCACACTTACATTTCTGCATTCATCATTTGTAAGTAGTGACTTTATGAATATCTTTGGGTACATTTTACAAGTTCCCATTACCTTTCACAGTCACGACAGGTTGAGCTGAGGGCATACATAACAAAAAGAAACCAGTGCACAGTTGTATGATCCCTAGGCACGGAAGATAGGTGAGGAATTGATAACAGGCATCATCTTATAACCACAGCTGTGACAAAAATTTGAATCTGTTGTTGAAGTTAAAAAAAAACAAAAAAACATATTTTTTTGTATTTCCTCTCCATCCACCTATTTGTAAATGCATTGTTCTGCAGTCTCTGCAGAGATACTTAAAATTATCATCAGTTCATAATTAAATTCACTGCAAATGAACAGATGATAAAAACCCTTTTGCAGATATTTCTCTCACACTGACTTAGTAGATTTGGTTGAGATTCTGAGGCAGAAGCGTTACACCTAAGCAAACTATGCCGCTCAAGAAATGGTTCAAGGCAGCTCTGGCAACAGAAAACTGGGTGGGAACAGCTTGTGTTTTGGAGACAGCAAGCAGGAGGGTTAGCATAGGAGGAGAGCTCCGGGGTTTGATAAATGAGGCTGCATGGCGGCTGCAGTACTAAACTGCTTCCCTGCTCAGCTGCGGTGACAATGTGATTAATATTTGCACGGCATTAAGCTAATTTATCATGGCCACGTGCAAGCCAATGGGAGAACAGGCTGTCACATGGATGCCTAGTCTAAGAGAAAAGAAAAGGTTTGGAAATGTGCAGCGATTACTTCAAGCCAAAATAAACAAATAAATACAGGAAATTTATGTTAGGATGAGATGAGTCTGCCAAGCAGGGAATTTAGGAGTATGAGAAAAGCAGAGAACCAGCATGTGAGTTTTTGCTGAATGCCACGACTGAGTTTGTAAACACATGCTCTAACTGCATCAGGTGCAGTTATCTACTACTTAAAGGCAAAAATTATCCTACATGACTGCACGTGACTGTGTTTTGAGATGACATTATAGTAGACAGAGGACAATGAGATAGTTATAATTCAGTTTTTGTTTGCGTAACAGTGACAAAAAGTAACCACAGGATTTCAATAAAATGAATTCCTTAACACTGTGCTCTTTGTTTTGGCATTCTGGCCCTGTAATAAAAATGACCATTTAGGCCACTTGTCGTTTTATATTCATAAGGACATACTGTCTGAATGAAATGCAATAGATACATAAAAAGTTAAGACTATACAATCTCTTATGCAGCATTTCTATTGTTGAGTATAGTTACAAAAATAACTTGATTAGATACATAAGAAGAGAATACTTCTTAATACTTTGTTGAGGTTTTTTTTTTTAATGTGACAGTAGTAAATAAATAAATGGTTAAGGTTATTGTCATTGTTAGAGAACAATGTTGACTTCTTTTAAACAAGAAACATACAGGTGTCTTTCATGTTGGAGACAAATGTTGGTTAGATTCCATTCATGCACCCCAACCTCCCACTGCAAACTTTATTGCTCTATAAAAATGCCACCTACCTTCTTTTTTTTTTTTTGCTCCTATCATAATTACCACTAGAGGGCCGATCAATGTCGCTTCAACAAAAATGTACTCCATGTTGTTTTGGTGCTTCTGTTAGGTGGTAATAAGCTGCTTGTACAAATAACCTGCAGGGTTCACAGCAGATTTGTTCCATAATTAAACATTGCCACTCTCATTAACAAGGTTAATGAGAGTGGCAATGCTCAAACAAAATACATTGGCACAAAACCTAATGAAGCCAAAGATTTAAAAAATTTTTTAAGTGGTTAGGGGGAATCAAAACAAAGCTGAAAGGGTAGTAACATCTGATAGACTATAGATACACTAAGCTGATGATGTTCATTTTCTGCTGGTAACACCACCTGCTTGAGATTATATTTATATACTATTAATTGACAATAGCTTACACATTTTGAAAGAAATTATTGACAGTGCTAAAAAGCAATTGTTAGGAAGATACTGCACTAGCTTTGTCAGCTTTTCTTGGAGCACAGATGCTTCCTAGTGGTCTCTGGTAAGGCATGGTTCCCGAATAATTTACCACCACCCAAAGTCGTCCATAGTTCCAATAATTTACATTGTCCTCTGGAAGCTTAACAAGTGTAAAAAAACTTGATTTTAATTAAAAGTTTTTGGTGATTTTGAATGAAGAGAGTTTATTTTGAACATATTAGAATGTTACAATATGTGATATTAAGAGATGAAATTTATTTAAATTCAAGCTATTCTAACTTGTTAATTTTACTTCTATTCTACTTAGAAATGCCTATGCAAATTGTTATTTATTGTTAATAACTCATATCACTTCAGTCACAACAAATTATTCATAGCAATTCCAATTTTATGATTACTGCTTACTGTAAAACCAAAGTTCACCGATATCCAAATGTTACTTTTATTTATATTTGTTTGCGAGCAACTGTGAGCAATTTTTAAACTATCATATGTGCAAAAACTAACATGAACACTTCCAAAAATAAATCAATAAATCCATTCCCAAATAAGTTTTTAGAAAAAAATAACATTTTGTTTGGGAGCTCAAAATAAAAACATTAAGTCAAATGTTTACAGCATTTAACAAAGAAGTTACCCTTGAACATGATAAAACAGAAACATTATTAACCCCTGTACTGCCAGCTGTACGACCAGCTAGACGACCGGCAGTAAATGGAAACACCAGAAGTGATCAGTACAGTATATAGACGATTGGCAGTACACGAAACTTATCTGGGACATCGATATATTGAGGTCCTGCAGCACTAGAGTTAAAATGGATTTTGGAGGACCGACCCACTAAACTGAATCCAGTGTTTGACTCTCTGAATGTTCAAGAATACAACAGAAAAAAGAAAGAAAAAAAACACATAACACTATGCACTGTGTGCAAAGTTGTTGGTGTTGGACAAAAACACATCATCATCACTCTAGCTTGTTTTAGCAGGGTGTCCAGCTGTCAACGGTACAGCTGCTGTAACTTTCACAACAAAACTTTACAAACTTAGCACTTCCAGCTGAATCTGAGGAAGCCTAATTCTTCACATTTTTAGTACATCGGTTTAATTTTTTATTGCAATTGCCTTTGGACTGGCTTTTAGACCATCCAGCCTCAGAAATATCTCCACATCACATTAAAAGTGTTTTTTCAGTTTTATTTGGGTTGCGAAGATTAAGTGACTATACATGAGACCCATTTTCAAAGTGCAGAGTGTGGGGGTGTCCAGGTCTTTCAGGACTTCTGATACTTGTATCACAATGCTTACGCAGACATTATATCTGGTGACAACAGTCTTCGTTACTTCTATAATATCCCCACCATCCTGGCATAAGTAGGCCTCAATCTATATCAGAGTTTTAGATTAGATTAGATTAGATCACTTTATTATCATTTCAACTACATATAAAATACACAGTGAAATGATATAGCATTCCCCCAGGACCCAGTGCCCCATACAAGGGTGGTGCCAGCCGGCCAGGGCCTGCCTCCAGCCCAGCTCAACACCCCGCCCGCGATGTCCTCTTCTCCGGCCACTGGCATCAGGCAACGCCGAGGATTGAAGTCCCGGTCCACACAGCAAGCCGAGATCGGAGTTCCCAGAAACTGTCCATCCGCAGCATCAGCCCTGCGACAATACTTCCCCCAGAAACCAAAAACTTTGGTTCCCAGACTCTGCCTGACAGGTCATGAAAAAACAACGGCCCTGGATTGCCAGTTAGCCTCGTCCATGGACGGAGCTACGACGGCGTCTGGTCGTCCTCGAACCTCCGACTTTCAAACATGAACAACACTGTCCCTGCATCCACAACATCTGAACACCCGAATACCGGGTCAGAACATGGACAATCACAGGGGAACAAGCACCACCTTGGTTCTGGAGTGGCCGCGCGCTACCGTCGTGCCGCCATCTTGGCCTTTAAAGTCATCAAATCTGAAAACAAGAAGAACAAAATGTGTTTAATTTACCTACCAAATGTTCTTTGAAGAGATCCTCCTCCTTTTCTCTAAGAAACATCAAGCCATGGATAGCACCCTCTTTCCTTCTTTCCACGGACTCACCCTGTGAATAAGAAAAAAATTCTTACTGATCCTCCACAAGTTTAATAATCACATTTCTGGGACAAAAAGACTGAAGGATGAGGTTTGCGAGGCCGAGACTATACCAGTTACTAATCTTTCCTATGTTTTATTAGAATCAAATAATAAAGTGATCATTTAGTTAGTGCAGAGAAAACCATTACAACTTGAGTAATTCCTTAGAATCTTTCCAGTTGCAATTATGCATTATAAAACTTAAATTTTTAAATCCATGTTAAAAATTCCCATAGCCTGTGTAAGATATAAATCATGTTCAACTAACCCAACATCACCTACTTAGGCATAAATAAAAATCCTGTTTGAAATGTTACATTTATTTATACCACTAGCTGCATGTTTCTTATGTGCTCAATGTTCTTCAGGCCCTCCTCTTGAGGACACCAAAGGGGTTATTTTTTGGAGTGTACTGGTCCAGTTTTTCCATGAATATTGCCTCCAGGTTAACAGTGGTGATCCTTTTGAATTCTTTCTTTATCTGTACCGAAATAAGGTACAGATAAAAGGCACAATTAGTTAATGTAGAAAATAGGCTCTTAAATTAAGATCAAAATGTCATGTTGTTGACTCAGCTTTCATCAACCTAGTGCCCACAACAAAAATATATCCTTTTTCTTAGTAGTGTTACACTTAATGCTGCAGAAGTTTAGTGACAATTGTGATCTTCAGCTGCCACTGTAAGCAAAATATTAAAAAAAGACTAGTTTGAACACACTACGTAGCTAAAAGTCTAACAGCTTTACAGTCACTGAATTCATTTAGGACAAACTAAATTCAGTTCATTTAATGTTGTGTAAAAATGAATTCTTGTAGTGTTCATACAGTTAGTAGCTGCTGCAAGTAAGACAAAGCAAAAATAGTACCTCAACACCTAATATAGCCTTTAATAATAATCCATACAAACCTTTCTCCTCCTCATTTATCTTGTAGCAGGCCTGTCTGGTAGCATAACAAGTCCTCCTTTTGTTCCCTCCTCTTTTTGAAAGATACTCAATAGATATACTACAAGTTGCACTAACTTAAATCTTCTCTACTGTTAAGTGAAGGAGAAAATGTTAATTTAAAATCAATTTGTATGAGACAATCGTGATTTTAGTTTTGACCAACTTCTTAAAATAAATTTTTAACTGATTAAAGTATGTACAAGAAACAGTCTAAACTTTTTATACTCAAATATGTGTTGTCCCTGGTAGCATAGTGGTTTACATATCTGCCTTTAGAGCCAAAAGTTCCCTCGTTCAATTCCAGGTGGGGGCACAAGCCCCCCTCTCGCTATGGAGAGTTGTGTCAGGAAGGGCATTTGGCATGAAACTCTGCCAAATTGCCAATGCAGATTAATCTACTGTGGTGACCCCTTGGTGGAGAATACAAGAGAGCAGCTGAAAGGTACATATATTGATTCCGAGTTTTACTTACTAACCCCATGAATCATCTATTTTAGAGTGAACCAAAAAGTCTGCAAGCATTTGAAAATGACAACACTGTGAGCCAGATGCTGCACAGAGTTGTAGGGTGATAGGGTGATTGTAGGGTGTTCCACTTTATATAGGCCTTCACAGTATTTTATGTCTTTACACTGTATGCCAGGAGTTTCATGGCATGGGAGTTCCGTGGCCAAGCAGGTGCATGCAATCTTTAGATCACCAAGCACAATGCTAAGTTTCAGATGAAGAGGTGGAAAGTGCACCACCACTGGATTCTGGAGTGGTGGAAACTTGCTCTGTAGAATGACATATCATGCTTTTCTTTCAGCCAGTATGATGGACAAGTCTAGGTTTGGCAAATGACGGGAGAACATTACCTACCAGCACTGTGCCAACTGTAAAGTTTGGTGGAGGAGGAATAATGCTATGGGGCCTCTTAGTTCCAGTGTAGGGAAATGTTAATGCTTCAGCTTACCAGGACATTTTGGACAATTCTATACTTCCAGCTTTGCGGGCCCTTTTCTGTTCCAGCATGACTGTACCCGAGTGCACAAGTTTAGGTATCGATGGATGAGTTTGGTGAAGAAAAACTAAAGTGACCCGCACAGAGGCCTGACCTCAGTGTCGTCCAACACTTTTGGGATGAACTAGAAGAGAGACTGCAAACCAGGCTTACAAACACACTCCAAAATCTTCCCAGAAAAGTAGAAGCTGTTATAGCTGCATAGGGGACAACTCCATATTAATGCCTATGAATTTATGAGATGTCATAAAAGTTCTTGTAGAGGTAGCCCAATACCTTTGTCCATACAGTGTGTACGAAGTTTCATTCAGATACAATACTGAATATTTTTCCTTTTTTTGATCAATGCCAAACCTTTGACCTGTATAGTTTGTATGCATCTTATAAGTTAGAAATACATTTTTATCCATATTGTCCCACATAAACACATTCTTTGCCCAACATTTAGTTTGTTGGGATCGAGACACCCCACAGACTGGTGTGGAAGAGAGCAGGTTTGACCCCACTGCCAGGTGTTTGCTAGTCTGGATATGAAGAAAGGAGAGCCAAACCACATGCATTCATACATTTTGGGAATGGACAGTACTGTTCACAATGATAAGCAGCTATCTTCCGCAAGCAGCCAAAACACTGTCCCTTAAGTTAGTCAGCTAATCTTTTTTTCTTCCCTTATTTTTTTGAAAGACAAGATTTCTGCTACATCTGAGAATCCAGCAAATGGAAAAACGCTGAAAGTAAAGTAACAAACAAAAGGCAGATTGTTTTTCAGAAAGGCTTTCTAATAACTACTTTCCAAACAAGTCAAGATGGTCAGATTCCTAGTTTGCCAATTTCACCACAGAATATCTATCAACTATGGGTTTGTGAATGTTGCAATAGAGTCTCAAAGAAATCCTTACAGGTGCAGTTTGTAGAAATGAGTGTTTGTTCAAACTGTTACCAGTCTGTCTGTCTGTCTGTCTGACATCCCGACAATGGAAAAGAATGATTGGTTCATGTTCTTAGTTCATGCTCTCTGCATTTCACCACTTTTACTATTCTATATCTAGCTTCTCTGCCGCAGTAGGAGCAACTGGCCAGGCAGCTGCCACTTGGCAGGGAGTCTGCTGCCATGGTCTGTAGCCAGTATTAAGATGCTATTGCTGTCAAGGGTTCCTGGAAGAGAAACCAATAGCCAGGGTAGTAACTCACCCTCTAAGACCGTTGCCTTGTTTAGGAAAGTAATCTACCCCCAAGCTGCTGCCTCATTCTATACACGATACATCATTGACAAACACTGGCACAGCAGTATTCACAGCAGTCACGCTTAGCCTCTCTGCTGCCCAGTATTGCATTGCCTGGCCTTGCAGTTTGGAATACTGCACTCTGCCTTCAGCTCAGCCAAGAGAAGATGTCAGAAAGGAAGGTGGTGAAAAGGGACGTCTCACACCTCCACTTGTGTGAACTTGTATTATGATAATAGTTTATGCAAGCCACATCTCATTTCCACTTTATGGTCACTGGAGTGTTTCTGAGTGATACTGAGCTCTTCTGGAACCATCTTCTCCCCTCAGCCAATCCACTTAACACCTCGGGTTCCAGCTGTGGTTGTTTCAGAGAGAAGAAAAGTTACTGAATGACTATGTTTTAGACAATTGTCAGGATTTTTAAATTCTGATTTTTAGATACATCTATGAAGACATGCCATATATAAAGGAATGACTGAAAATCTGTGAAAGAAAGAAAAACTGTGAACGACAATAATGTGATCATAAATTAAATACCGCTACAAAAAAGGTAGACACATCAACAGTAATTAATCTCTAACTTAAATGTAATATTTTTTAGCTTCCTAATATGACAGAGATGAGCATACCAACATATGTTACAAGTATAATAGGTGCTATTGCTGAAGTTGCTCATGACCAAAGAAAGCAATTAGGTTGATGGAACACTGAGGCAGTTTCTCTTCAGCTGTCCAGTGGATGTAATTTAAGGTCCACGCTCAGTGTCATGATAGAAGATGATAAACTGTACACTGCACCTTAGACATACATTTTTATGAGAATTTTTGAATGAGCAGGGTATGTTTATTTTTCCTTAACTATCTCGAAATGAGATAAATGCCCATAAGAGCAGTAGAATGTCGATCCAAAATATTTTATTACTACTTAATGGGTAACTTGGCCCTTATAAAATCTTTCATTTATTTCAACAAATGACATGCACATAACATGTGGAAGAAAGAGCTTGACTCTACTACACTTTTAGTTTCATGCCTAAAAGACCTACAGTTCCTTTGAACTAAAACCCTTACCTTCCAAACTCTTAGAATAAGTGAGCACAGAGAAAAGGAACTCTTCCAGCACTCGTTTTCAAGTCAGTAGCTTTGAAGCACTTTAATGTGCACACTGTTTGTCTTCTAGCTTGTGCACTGTTGAATAATGAGCAGCAGTATTACAAAATTGGCCAAATACCAAGAACTGGAAAGGTGTTGTGTGGGATTACTTATGAAAATGATCATTTTAATGCTGACCAAAAATTATGCTTTGGACATTTAGCATCAGCTAACCATTCAAATGAACAAACAAGCAGATATACGAATTGTTGTTCTCATTTGTTACTTCCATTGGATCAGGGCATGTGTTTAAGGAAATGCAGCTCAACTAAGTCCAGACTCTAAGCACAAAAACATTTTTAAAAAGATTTCTTCAGTGTCAGACAGTCTGTTTATTTATAGTATGCTGCATAGCCAGAGAGACAGAATCTATGAAAGTTAACACAGCAGAATAAGGAGGCTATGCATTGCATTTGCTGGTCAATATAGAGCAGGGCTATTGAACAGTGTTTTTTTAGGCTTCCCATCCCTATGTTTGGTTGGACTCTACTAAAGTCAAGTCAATTATATTTACATAACACCCTCTATTCTTAGACCCCCTGGCACAGCAAAACTTATATACCTTACCAGTTGATCCATAAACCCAAAGCAAAATGATGCTTGTCTGCTAAAATCTTTGCAAATGTAAAGTTGTTCTTCAATTTGAAACTAAATGACAGACGGCTAAAACTAAAACCTGGTTGCAGGTAAGTCTATATTCACCAGAAACATTTGGTTTTCCTCTGTAGCTTACAAAACAGATATAAAAATGCAATATTTTCACATTTGGAAGATTACATACATCATGTAAGGCTGCTTATTGCTTGTGTAAATAACTTCCTTTACCATCTCAAAATAGTGAATTCTTTTAACAAATGACCTTTAAAAATGATATAAACTGAATGAGCGTGAGTCACTTGTCATTACAAAAACTTCTAGCACATCTTAAAATTGGGTACAACTTCAGATTACAGCACATGACATATTAAATCATGTTGTTATTTATTTAACAAAGGCTAAGCCAAAATGCAGAAGCAGTGTTTGAAAATAAATAAGTAAATAAATATATAAATACACCTTTACTGCTTCCATAAGAATTGAGAGACTAGGTAGCAGCCAGGTGCTGCTCATCAAATGCACTTGAATAAATGATGATCAGCCAGTGTGACCACCTCTGTGACAGCAGAAGTTTTGGCAGTTTGTGATCTGGAACATTCAGGTGTGTGTTAACACAATGCCAAGGAAGAAAAACACCAGCAATGATCTTAGAGAAAGTGTTGCTGCCCATGAATCTGGGAAGGGTTATAAGGTCATTTCCAAATAATTTGATGTCCATCATTTTACAGTTCAGAAATATTTTTCACAAGTGGAAAACATTCAAGACAGTTACCAATCTTCCCAGGTGAGGATGTCCAGCAAATTCACCCCAAGGTCAGACTGTGCAATGCACAGAGAACAGCAAAAAAAGAAACCCAAGCAATACATCTCAGATTCTACAGGTCTAAGTACTGTAAGCATGTTAAATGTTAAAGTTTATGACAGTACAATTAGAAATAGACTGAACAAGCGTGGTTCTTTTGGAAGGATTGCCAGGAGAAAGACTCTTCTCTCTCGAAAGTACATTACAACCCAGCTTAGGTTTGCAAACTGCATATTATCAAACTTTAAAACATCTGGAACAATGTCACTTGGACAGGTGAGGACAAAGTGAAGATGTTTGGCAGAACATGATTACTTCAAATTAAAGCTTCTAAAGGTGGTTCTACAAGCTGTTGAATCAAGAGCTGTACTTTGTTTTTTCACACATGGCATCATTTTTGTCACAGTGGAATTTGTTACTTGTTATTTAAGACCTGTATTTAAACCATTTTAGAACCTTCTGGTCAGTTTTTACCATGCCCCAAAATGTCAAACAATAGAACTGAAAGAGGCTGTAATTTCTTATTCACATGACTGAAAATGTATCTAGACATGTTCAGGTAAATGTTAAACTGTTTATAACCTTATTGGTTTTCCAACAATGTCATCCTTAATGTATTACCCTCAGTAAATGTTTAAGTTTCAAACTATCAGAAAGATGCAATAATAACCATAAACAATTATAAAATTGAATTCATGGTGATGATGCAATTATTACTCATTATCTGACGTGCTGCTGTATTAAACTTTTCAAACCTGTTTGCAGGAATTTGCTGAGAAAACTTAGCTCAGTTCTTTCTACATAATAATCAGGTAAATATGCAGCAAGGCACATCAACATCTACAGCAGCAGTCCCGTGAGAAAAGAAGCGGGGGGGTGGGGTGGGGTGGGGGGGGTGCGCTTTGTCTCTGGTGCAGTAACATCAGTGATGATATGTCGACAAAGATACAGACACTGTCAGCGGTTTTAGCACATGGATTGGTTGCGACCTTTGGCAAGGGAAATAAAAAAAAAAACATGATATGTTGTTAGAATCAAGAAATATGATGCGCTATGTGTCATCTAATGGGGTTAAGACGTGGCTGACAACTGCAACAGATGGACACCTGTCTGGCATCTGAAATTCTGTAACTCAAGATCTAAAAGCAGCACTAAAAAAAAACCAGAGTTGTTGACAACTGTGTCACGGATCTCATCTGTCTGTCTGCAGTCTGGAACAGTTTCATTGCAGCAGTAGGCAAAGAAACAGCATTGAGGCCATTCACCCTCACATTTATTGGCCTCTAACCAAGTGTGTTAAATCCTGGCAGAAACATTTCAAGGCAATGCCAGCTGATAAGACAAGTAGAACCTAATGGATGAGTTCTGTAGCCAGTATAGCCTCAGTATCGGGCATCAACAGTACTGTATTCTGCATCAAATTTGCATTAGCACTGAAGCAGATACTGTAGCCCATGCATTGTAATGACAATCTGGGTCAGCAAGTGGTATCACCAAACTCAGTTAGTCAGGAAAATAATGGATACAAATGAGTAAAAACAATATTCCTCTCTGAGTGGAAAAATAGTGCAAAAGCAAAGTTACAAGATGTCTGTAGCTAAACACTTCAGCAGAATGGATTGTAAAAGCTGTCTAAACCTGCACTCAGCATAATCTGTAAGTCACATTTGTGTAAAAGTGTGTACTCGACATGTGCTTCCCCCGAGTTTTCACACCAGCCAGCCATTAATTTGTTTTCATATCCTTGCTTTTGGTACATCAGTGTGCTTCAGTTCTTTTGGTAAAAAATTCTGTTTGCAAACAATTATGTACTTTATTGTATTCTGTAATATAGTTCAAAACATAACCACTGTCACTTTTTCACTTTTTCATTTACATTCCATTGTGCCATTTTGGCATTGAAATCTTCTTCTTCTTCTTTCGGCTGTTCCCGTTAGGGGTCGCCACAGCGGATCACCTGCCTCCATCCCATCCTATCCCTTGCATCCTCTTCCCTCACACCCACCCTCTGCATGTCCTCCTTCACTACATCCATGAATCTTCTCTGTGGTCTTCCTCTTTTCCTCCTGCCTGGAAGCTCCATCCTCAACATCCTTTGTCCAATATATCCACTATCCCTC
>VUQH01033552.1:0-13457 GCA_015106775.1 Etroplus canarensis | reverse complement strand
TCTCTCCCTTTACCAGACATAGTCCCTACATTTAAAGTCCCTACGCTCACCTCCACCCTCCTACCTTTCCTTCTCTCTCTCTGCCTCCTAATACGCTTTCCCCCTCTCCCCCTCCTTGGTCTTCGGCCAACAGTAGCATAGTTTCCACTGGCACCCTGTCGGCTAATGGCACCGGAGGCAGTTGTTGTTAACCCGGGCCGCGACCGATCCGGTATGGAAGTTGTGTTATGAATCTGCATATTTGATTTGGCAAAGTTTTTACGCCGGATGCCCTTCCTGATGCAACCCTCACCATTTACGCAGGCTTGGGACCGGCACTAGGACTACACTGGCTTGTGGGCCCCTGTGGCTGGTTTATAGGTGCTATGTATGTAATGTTAATATTATTTCCAGTTAGATTTGATGTGGCTCAGATGAAGTATATTCTAAAATTACTCATGGCTTTCCTTTAAATTATTTTTAACTCTTTCCTAAAAGAATTGTCACTGTATTAGTTTTCTCCATCTTAACTCAGAGAGAGAACAGTATTTTAATGAGCAAGTACATGTAAGTGCTTTGTCCTCTAAATTAGCAGCTTCTCTTTAGAAAACAGAATGTGTAGCTGTGACATTAAAACTAATGTCGCTAATAGATGAGCAGAACACACAGAGAAAACGTGACTATTTGAAGAAAGACTTTTTTTTTTCAAACAATGAGAGTTTGGAAATGATCAGAATAACAGATTTTTTGTTCAAAGAATCATCTTTAACCATGGTAAGTGTCTGTAAGCTTATATATTAATATAAAAAAGTAAAAATGTAAAATTAAGACCCTAAAATTAGCCCTTATATCCTTAAGTAATGCCCAAGCAAATAATCTGATTTTTAAATTTTCAGTTAAGAGTGAGTGTAAAGAAAAAGCAGAAGACGATAAAAGACTTGAGATGATGCCTATCTCATTTTGGAACAAATTTTCTCATTTGTTCTTTGAATGCAAAAGTGGAAATTTAAACACCATGACTTTCCACAAAAACAAAATTAAACAAATAGTCGATGGAGGAGGCATGTGAGGGCCTCATGGCGTGTTTTGCAGCTGAGATGTTGGCACATGAGTCAACAAGAACAATTAACACTACACGGCATCAAAACAAACCTTCTGTTTGAGCAGCTTAACTGTTTGGAGGTCTGAGGCAGAGGCTGAAAGGTTCCAATTCACGAAATATGCTGCCTCTCAGTATGCTTCAGTTTATATTGTGCCTATTTAAAACATTTGAAATGAAATTCTTTCTTGCTCTTTTTATACCTTTTTTTCTTCAGGAATTTGTGTTGTTGAAACTAACAACACTGCCAGGAAGTCTTTACCTTTGCTATTAATGTGGCCTTTAGTTAAGCACTATGACTCTGGACTCCTGCTGTTTTAAAAAGGGTTGCTGTAAATCTGGTTGTCTTTAATGAGAGTGACACCATCTCTTTATAGGATACATTCTTCAGCCTACATAACTTGGTAGTTCGGTAATTTTAGGCAATTAGGTGGTTCTAAGTTGTCACCACTTAAACATCGGTCATAGTGCATAGAAATGGTAATAATTTCTTCATTCAAATCACCTCCTGAAATAGAAATTTGTTATTTATTGTGCAAAAGGAAGCATCCTCTCAATGAGAGACCAGTGAAATTTCAATTAAATAATTTCAAACTTAATGACGCAACAAATTTGGGCCCTTATTCAACAAATCATTTAAAACAGTGGATAAAATTAGACACTCAAGAAGCTGTGACACAATAACATAGAATAAAGTATGGAATCAGTTTGTAATAATTGTTGGCTTCCCAAACAATTTTAGTTGCATTCATCGAGATGCCACACCTATTGCACAACTTTGGATTTTTTGGGTGAAACATTTGATCATGATGGTGAAAAGACTGTAAACCACATTCATTTGATCACAAAAGCCCCTTGTGTTTGAGTGATATCACATATGTGATATCATTGTTTTTTTTCTACAATTTTTGGTTGGGATTCCCAAACTTTGTTGTATGTGACCCACAAAAGTAAAGTTCTGTTTACTAGAAATGGCTCAGTGAAGATTACCTTGCATTGTGTATACAGTGGTTCAACAAACTTTCATGTTTTCACATTAAATTGAGGAAATAAAATAAGTAGTATTTTTGCTTGAATTACAAAAGTTGTGGTCTACTGTGAATGATTTCTGTCTCAGATGATTTTCAACTTGTATTTACACAGATTTTTACTCTGGTGAAGTATTTCATATCAAAGTGTATCACTTTTCTACTGGCTCTATTTCTACTCTATTTCTAATACTTTATGGGCCTTAAGAAACACTGGAATTAGGGATTTATGTTAAAAAAACAACACTAAAAAAGCTTTTTGCATAATATTTTCCCTTTAAAACCTATTTGGAAAAGAAAGACTATACATTTCTTATTCAAGAAGAGTCTATTAGGAAAGGAAATGTTAGTGTGCCTCTGCAAATCATCACGTAGTTAGCCACCACACTCTTGGATGAATATGCCAGTCTGCATCACTTCGCTTGACTCTGTGCCTGTCGCAAAGAAATCAAACTCTCTGGTCCCACCCTCCTTGGTGAACCACAACCTTTAGACAGGAATATCGACAGCAGGAAAAAGCTCATCAAACTGTGCTTAACATCTTTGGAAACTGTTACTCAGACAATTATATTAGACTAATCTGACTTCACCATCATCCAGCACATAACCAGACAGCTTACCAGATGGCTTCAGCACTCAGGCTGCTCTGAGATGGCTCTGTCAGGTTCAAATCATTCGCTGTGACACTAACCATACTTGGCATTATGACTTCAGTGAAACTGGTGTGACTACCACAAGTTCTAGCCACAAGAGGCTAGCCCGACTGGTATGAGCTTAAATGCTACCATATGTGTGTAATCCTAAGATGTGTAGTTGAACTCTGCTTTCATGAGCATATGGTTATGGTAGCAGTGATGATTTAAAATCCTGTTAGAAATGGACTTCCTTTGGCACTCTGTTTATGCTCAGCTGGTTTAAAGTTCAAGCGATAATCCTCAACATCATTATTTTTGTCATTCTGGCACTACCTTTGGTGTGAAGCATTCATTGCTGTGGTGCTCTTGCTCTGTACTTCCCAGAGGTCACCTGTCAATCAAAACATGTGGCCTGTGCGGTAATGTATTTTCCTTGGATTCTCTGTTGATGTCAGTGTAGCTTCTATAGGTAGCTATAGGGCTCCAGGGCTTTAGATCTGTAGCGTTTCCTGTGTTCTTCTGTCTATTTCAAAAGAAAACAGCTGCTGATGTTCAGAAACATGAACATCACTTCCTGAGCTGTTTTGTCAAATGTATTAATGATTCCAGGTCTAGAAAGTTTGACTAATTAAAAAAACGCTGACTGAAGGTCTGTATGATGGCTCTAGCCACAACCTCATCACTGAAATAACAATTTGATAATATTCATCCACTGTAAACTCAGTGCATTAAAAAAGACATACAGGCTTATGGTTTCACACTTGCCCCCACATTTAAGTTCATTTGCAATCAGTGGAGTTAGTACATAATTTGTTTGTTTTAGTTAATTTATTTCAACACAGTTTATGACACTGAAATCTAAATGATTACATGCACATTTAGGATACATTGTTTTGTCATTGATTGATATAAGTTGCATCAATTACCTTTTTTCTTTCTTTTCGGTTACCTGTCTGATGCCTCAGTGCCGTGCTTAGTTTTGAACCCTAGTTTTGGTTTGATGAAAGAGGAGGCTGAATCAAATGAGCTGGCCACCTGAAAATTACATTTGTTAGTTTTACTGTTTTGAAGAGCCTCAATTTGCAGCAGTAATGATCAGGAGCAATTAAAGTGACTTTTTCTCAGAACCACAATTGTCCTGTTTTCACTGTGAATATGACTGTGAAGGTCCCTGAACTCAAACTGTGAGATGCTTGTCTACCTTAATTACTCATTTGACCACAATGTTCCCATATGTTTGTGTCTAAACCTAAGCAAACCTTAATAGCAGTGACAAAGTATTATTGGATACTCTGTGTTCACTGATAAACAGTGGAGTATTTGACCAATCTTTAACCAGAGCCCCAATTGTTTGTAATTGCCATGTCTTATAGATGGCGCTGAATTGACGAATGTGCCTACCGTTTGCTTTCAGAGAGCTGTAATCTCAATCAAAGCATACCTTTCTTCCTTTAACAACTAAATCCTAATGAAAGTCAAATCAAGCTGATTTACAAGGTGACACTGTGCACACTTTCTGCAAGGATAACAAAGTTTTGTCAGTCTGTCACCATTTCTCATCCTCATTTCATCAAAACTTCAAGTCAAGATGGATCTTTTGTTTTGCTACTGACATGCAGTAACAATCCCTCAGTAAAGGACTAAACAGAAATTCTGTGGCATACTGGCTGAAGATCAGATTTTCTTCCCACTGGATTGCATGGGTCCATTTTGAGCTCACGAATAGGCACCCCCCTCTCACACCAGCCACCCCTCCTTATCGTTCTGTTCAGATGTTTCTGTTTTGTATCATCTTGGGCTTCCTTGTATCTGATTTTATGCAGCTGTGTTGCCCCGTTTGGAAACAAGCATATTCTAGGCTCTGTGCTAATCTCACTTTAGAAAAAGGGCTTCACAGGGCCTTTCAGAATGATTGGATTAGTCTAAACAATTATTTGGATTACGTTAAGCACAACATAGACTGATTTACAGCTCTCAGAACTGTAGTGTCTGAGATGTAATCCATCCATCCATCCATTTTCTTCCACTTATCCAGATTTGGGTTTTGGGGGGCAGCGGTCTAACCAGAAAAGCTCAGACCTCCCTCTCCCCTCCATCCCATAGGCATCCTGTTCAGATGCATAAATCACCTTATCTGGCTCTTTTCAGTATGGAGGAGTCACAACTCTACTCTGAGCTCACCTCCACCACTTGTATTTGTGATCTTCTTTCAACCACTACCCATAGATCATAGGACTGTAGATGAACCAGTAAATCAGAAGCTTTGCTTTCACACTCAGCTCTTTCTTCACCTTAATAGACAGCTACAACATTTGCATTATAGCAGATGCTGCAACAATCTGTCTGTTAATCTCCCACTCTACTTTTCCCTTGTTTGTGAACAAGACCCCAAGTTACTTAAACTCCTCCACATGGGGCAGCAACTCATCCCAAACCCAGAATGATCACTCCAGCCTATTCTGACAAAGAACCATGGCTTCAGACTTAGAGGTGCTTATTCTGGCAACCTACCCTTTTAATTCCTATGGAAGCAGTAAGGATGAACTTAGTTTTTCACAGAACTCGTCATGTGAAAACTTTCTTTTTCAGATGAGTGTAAATTTAAAAGCTTTGGAAAAGTGTTGCGCTTTTCAGGAATATTGTTGAACTATTTGACAGTTCATAACATTAAAAATGTCTGAATAGAAACTTGTGTCTATTAGAAACCAGAACGGTCTCAGCTTGCAAAACATTAAAAACATCCTAGTCAGCAAGTCAAAAAGCACTAATCTTTACTTAAATAATATATTAGTAATATGAAATTAAATTATATAAAAGCTATATTGGTAGATGAAAGAATGTTATTATAGAACAAATGAGCCTTGAATAGAAACTACTATAAAAGCATAAGTATCTTGGAGTAACCACGCATGAATGCTTGAAATGCATAAAGGTAAATTTAGAAGGAGCATTGCTGCTTCTCTCTAAGCTGTGACACATGCAACATACCACTGTGCCATCCTGTTGTACAAAATAATCCATCTCTCATGAATAGCTTTTGCACATCATGTAGAAAATGATGACCACCACTTGCCTTAGTTTATCACCATACAATAGGTTGAGGGGAAATTACACTGTGGTGCTAAATCCTCCGGAAAAGTGACAAGGTAAACATCTGACTCTAAGATAAGACGGTGAGCTCTCAGTGGGAGTGGCGAGGATCTGATTCCCGAAACAAAGGGCATGGGTTATGTTATTGCTAAATCTTAAATACAGCATTAGTGGAGGGAAATGTCAGCATGAGCAGCTTCCTGTACAGTAAACCCTGCAACTAGATATTGTATTATAATCATTCAGTTCAAGGATTTGATTGTTTTGTTTCAGTAAACACCTGTGTTTGTCAAAAAGGATATTGCTGAGTCTTATCTGATAAGGTCATATATTTTAAGTTATTTGATTTCCACTTAGCTCCAGAGTTTATAAATACCAAATCTATTGTCCCCCCCAGGAACCACACAGTTGTTCAGTGCTGAGTTTAGTTTTGGACCCTAATTTACAATTCAACTTGCTAATAAACCAAGGACTTCTGATATTTTTGGGTGAGAGGCCCTTTATCAAACCCTGAGTAATGTCTGACTAAGAACAAATCAGTTTCCTTTCTGAAAAGATACAGAACAGGAAAAACTCCACCAAATCCTTACACATCAGGAACATTAACAATGTTGAGTAGGTGGAGAACATGGGCGTCTCTGATAACTCTCACCCAAATGAATAACCCTTTTCCTCAACTCCGCCTTGTTTCACTGAATCTTTTGCATTTTTGGATAACCTTCTCTGAGTATGGCACTGCAGATATCTGTGTTTCTGCATCACTAAAACGCATTAGTCTTTAAGAAATTATAAAATTAAATCAAATATGAATTCCTTTGAATCATATTGTATCAACATTTGAATTAAAACAGGCATAATGTATGAAAACAACAAGATCTTTTTTAGTGTCCAGGTTTTCTAAAGCTATGTTATCAATCTAGTCTAGCATTTCCTAGAGATCCAACAAATCTTTGCATCTTGCAGGGAAAAATGAAAAACCTCTAAGAGTTCTCCAGTAATCTAAGGCCATGAGCTGGAGTAAGTGACAGTGACAACCTCTGCGTCACATTTTCCCTAGTGGTTTAGTTGGGCTGGGGTCTGCATTCAGAGTCAATTTTATCCTATCAAAATAAACTTTGGAGTACACTCTTAGTTCTACAGCACCTGCAGCACTGTAGGTATGACTGGTCTGTCATTCCAGATGAGTGTTTAATTATCTCAAACCAACCACCACCCCTGTGCAGTATACATATTGTTTCATTTTTGGACTTGTCCACAAGTTTACATGTCAAACCACATAAAAAGTCATACAAACTGTCATGTACACAAACCACATTTGAGAAGAAGTAAATCCATATCAACACTTTCTCCATTACAGAATTTTCTATGGAGAAATGAAGCTCAGTGCTGCTGAACTGGCTAAGCCCTGCGGGTGTGGAGTAGAGGTACAAATCTGCTGCATGAAGCAGTCTTGTAGGATACAACAAAAGTTCTGTTGGCTTTGAACTTCAAACCATAAAACAAAACATTTGGTGTTAAAAGCAATGCCCTGTATATACTTATAGATTATATGAAAAAATGAATAGTAACTTTAATGGATACTTGAGCTGGAATTTAACCTGTGGGTTTGCATTGTAACAGATGAATGTGTGTGGAAAGTGGTGCAAGCTCTGGAATAAAAAAACTAGACCATTCAAGATAAAGTCTGTATGAAAGATTAAATATTTTAATGGAATCAGAGGGGGGAGTGCAGCTCTAACTTGCCTGTAGTGATTTTTTGATTTTATGAGATAAATCAAGGAGACAAAATGCTTTCCTCCCCACCCTGCAAATGTATGATAATAGCCAATATTCACTTGGAGCCTATTCTACTGCTGTGGCTTGACACAGAGTATCGGAAAAGCAATGAAAGGGAGGGTTTGCAAATCACATAATTACGGTACACATTATTTGATCTAAACAGCAGATGCTACATATTCTTTTTGCTTTAAAACATTACATTACATAAACAATATTTTGAAAAGTTATGTAACAATCAACTGCCCCATTCATGGTATCTTGCATACTAAGACAGTTCTATTTTTAGACATGAAACATCACAAAAATGTTATTCAAATTTGCACACTGTTCCCACAATTATTAAAAAAACAATAGAAAACTAATGCTCTTTTTCTTTTTTTGTTAGAATCCATGAGATTTGTATTTGATGAAATATCCATGAAAGACCAGGAAGCATAATATAGAATAAAAACATTAAATGGCAAGACTGTACCTGTAGACACTTGCTGATTGCAGCAAATTTTCCTGTGAATACAATTTTTAAAATTGATTTATGTTCTGTTTATACCCAGTTCTATTGCATGCATTTCTATAACCACAATGCCATAAAGGTTGGGCAGGTGTATAAAATATAAAGAAAAACACAATGCAATTATTTGCAAATCTCATAAATCAGTATTGTATTCACAAAATAACACAGAAAACATATCAAATGTTGAACGTGAGATATTTTACTATTTCTCAAAAAAGTTGGGACAAAGACAATTACTTTTGCAATTGATACTAAAAAAGATTAATCCACATTGGTAATTTAGCAGAGGTTTTACGCCAGATGCCCTTCCTGACACAAGCCTCCATGGTGAGAGGTGCTTGTGTCCCCACCTGGAATCGAGCCAGGGACCTTTCACTTACTGTATAAGGCAAAGGTGTAGTGAACACAGTTCGCTGTGCCATCCCCAAATGCAGGTTAAAGCTCTATCATGCAAAGAAGACGACAAATGTGAACATGATCCAGAAGTGCTTCTCTGAGCCAAAGCTAATTTAAAATGCACTGAAGCAAAGTGGAAAACTGTGGTCAGTGGTCATATGAATCAAAATTTGAAATTCTTTTAAGGAAATCTTGGATGTCACATCCTCCAGACTGAAGATGAAAGGACCATCCAGTTTGTTCTCAGTACTCAGTTCAAAAGGCTGCATCTCTAATGCTACAGGCTCTATGGTACTGGTAACTTGCACATCTGGAAAGGCACCATCAATGCTGAAACGTATATACAGGTTTTAGGGAACATAAGCTCCCCTTCAGATGATGTCTTTCAGGAAAGGCCTTGCATATTTCAACAAGACAATGCTAACCTGCATGCTGCAGGTATTACACATGCATGGCTTCATAGCAGAAGGTTCCAAATGCTGGACTGGCCTGCATACAGTACAGACCTTTCACCAAAGGAAAACATTTGGCGCATCATGAAACTTAAGATACAACAAAGAAGACCCAGAACTGTTGAGCAGCTGGAATCCGGTATCAGACAAGAATGGACAACATTCCTCTCCCAAAGGTCCAGCAACTGGTCTCCTCTCAAATATTTACAGGTTGTTGTTAAAAGAAAAGGGGACGTTACACAACAGTAAAGATGGCCCTGTCCCAACTTCTTTAAAATGTGTTGCTGCCATTAGTTTCAAGATAAGACAATATTTTGCATGAAATGGTAAAATGTCTCACTTTCAGCATTTGATGTGATCTTCTTTTGTGTATGAAATATTGGCCTATGAGATTCACGTCATTTGCATCATATGTAAGGGTGGTAAAACCACATACTGTTTAAATCTTTATTAGTGTCAAATTAAGGAAACTGATTTCATTTTGGTAAAAAGCAGGGAATTTAAATGGGTAGGATCACAGCTGACTGGTGAATAAGCTGGAAATTTCTATTGCTTTCCTTGGCAGACAACTACTTCCTCTAGCAGTGTGTGTGTTATGTCCCAGGTGTGCTGTTCTTGACCTCAGAGCTTTGTATTAAAACACACATGACAGACTGCACTAAGCAACAGTCACCAGCCACTTGAAACTTTACTCAGAATCAGTGCTTTTTGGTTTTGGTGTGGTTGCATTAAAAAACCTGTTAAAACATCCATCCATCCATCCATCCATCCATCCATCGTCTTCCACTTACCCAGTCCAAGATTTCAGAAAGTCTGGAACCTGTCCTAGCTGTCATAAGGTGAAAGGCAGGGTACACCCTGGGCAGATAGCCAGTCTATTTCTGTTTGCACTATTACTGTTGGGTCAAATGAACAGTATCTACTTAATTGTATATAAAGTCCACAAATTATAAAGAACCATAGAAGGTTTAATGCCTATTAGGCAATGAATTAAAAGTGAGAATATAATCAGACATTAAGTTTAGGAGGGGATCTGCTTTGGCTCTAGATGTTTGTCGTCTTTGGTCGGAGACTTGTGTCCACAAGGGACATTATCATTGTAATCTCAATTCCAGATTTCACCTTTACTTCACAAACGTTAAGTGGCATTAACCCCGGTCACAGAAAATCAAGTTTTGCCTTGAATGATGTAATGTGCTCCACTGGGAATGTGCCAGTAGTGGCAATCTGTAGAAGGCGTCATTTCAGGTTCCACATGGGACAGAAAGCATGGAGTAAAAAAAAAAGACAAATTAAGACATACTCTGTTATTTTTATAAAATATATTCCCACTGACGCCTACAAATTTGCACGTTAAAATCAGAATCAGAATACTTTATTAATCCCGGGGTAAATTATAGTATTACAAAGAAAATGACACTGCCACTAGCAGATTAATTTTTATGTGGCTGACCCACATACTCTGCAGTGTATGTGTGGCAGTTTGCTTTAAGGATATGATATGTTTCAAAATATTTTTCAAGTATTGTCAGTCTCATTGTTCAACACATGAAAGACTGTCAAACTTGTATAAACTGATAACTCAAATAAAGATTGTGTACAGTTATAGGAGCATTGATGAGGGAACATGATGCATCAGCCAAACCCAAACACCATGCCTCTGTTTATGGTTACCATTCCTGTAATCTACTGAGCAACTAATGACTCATTAGTGTGGCTCAAGATGTGGCGTACTTCTACAGCGAACATAAACTTATGAGATAATCAAACCTCTGGCTCACCATTGAACCACTGGAGGTGCGGCTTTTGGTAGACCCGCTTTGTTTTGGAATCCCACATTTTTATTTGTCTCATCTTCCCTTGGCTGTTGTCGACTGCTATAATATGGCAGACTTCCGTAATGCAAAACAGACCAAGGCGACCTTTCCAGGAATTCCCCTTGAAGCTTCCGTTGCTGTCACTTGTTGATGCAAAGGCAAGACGAGAAATGGCCAGTTGCTTGGGTACCACAAGCAGGCTAATTTCCAACTAGAGAGGGACTGTGGTTTTTGCATTAGGCTGCAGCAATAAAGTAGAGTTCTTATCTTGGGGTTTAGGTTCTGCTGTTGGCCTGCCCAACAGGAAGGGAATGGTGACACAAATTCTCTGTTCATACTCCCATGACGACAGTCTCTGTGCTTGCTATTAGGTGAACACTGCCCGTTTCCTTCCCCACACAACTGGAAGAAAGGTTGACGTACTATTTTTACTTTAAGCCTGAGTGAAGCTTTGCACTCGAACGACCACAACTTTCAGTGACCCACAGTCATTAGAAAAGGAAGTATGTGCAAGAGTGTGTGGTTGAAAAACACTTTGTCACAGCCTATTCAGTGGTATGCATGATGGCCTCAACTGTGAGGACCTTCAGCATTTGATGACAGAATTACCTCAAATGTCACAAAAAAATGAGCTAAAATGATGCTCTTAGTCTCACTGTGTAACCAGCTATGTTGTTGGCTCCATTACAGTATAAACACCTGCTATATTATTAACAAGTCATTTTTTGAAGCCTTCAAATTAGAGCATGAGGTCATTTTGCTGTGTTTGACTACTGTAAAGCTGGATTTTAGCTGTTCTTTACGAGTTATAGGAACAGTTGCAAACATTATCATAAGCATTAAGATGTGTTCTCTACAGCTAGTTCTGTGTTCTGGTCACTTCCAACATGTCAACTGTGATTTAAAGCCCGAAAAGATTGAGAAAACACATGAAAGATGAGTCAGCAATTTAGATGCCAGATTAACAATTCATGTTATGCTGTATGCTCTGATTCAAGGAAATTAAATTTCACCAGTGTTTCCAAAACAGTCTGTCTGAAGGAGTTAACTCAACAACTCACTACTTTTATTTCTATGTTAAGGCCAGTGAATGGAAATGCCATCATCTAGATCTATTAAAACTGTGCCAACAACTGTGATTTTGGGGTCACTCTGACCGGGTAGATTTTAAGGTGGATTCATAGAAAATTATTTGCATGCTTCAGTTTGGTTATATTCTTGCACTGTAGTCAGGAAAACTAATCATCCCACTGTAATGTGAAGGCTGAATATGACCCCTGCCGGGTAACACTGTGTGAGCTGCTGTTCTCACTGCCTACAGCTTCCCATGTATGAACACGAAATGTCTGTGACATATACTTTCCCCCTCTTATGCGCTAATTATGTGTGTGTGTATGAGGGGTTGTGACGGTGGTATCATTTTAGTGGCCCTGACTCCTGACAACAGTGAAAACTAATGAATGTCAAAATGATTTAGTTCCTTCTTTTTTCTCTTCATGTCTGTTTTGTAAGAATTTCTTTCCTCTAAAATGTGATGATGGAGGCAGGACAGTGTTATAATGGTTAACACAGCAAAAATATCCTGGGTTCGAACCTGCTGGGGCCTTTCTGTGCCTGCCTGGGTTCACTCCGGATACTCCAGCTTCCACCCATAGTCCAAAGACATTGGACTGTGGTGTGAATGGTTGTCTGTCACTATGTGTTAGCCCTGTGATAGACTGGTGACCTGTCCAGGATGTACCCTGCCTAGTGACATGGGATAAGCTCCAGTCCTCCCTACAACCTTGAACTGGATAAGTGGTTAACAAGATGGATGGATGGATGGATGGATGGATGGATGGACGGACGGATGGATGGACGGATGAATGGACGGATGGATGGATGGATGGATGATGTGAATGTGGTGATGTGAAAGGTTGAGAGAAGGAAGTAAATGAGATGGTGTTGACAGTTTTTTTTCTTAAATGTGGTTTGTGTAAAAGCCAGTGACCATGTTTCCAATCATCTCTAACAGGTTAAGTAATTTCCCCCTCTGGGATTAATAAAGGATTCTGATTTATTCTGATTCTGATTCTGAAGTTGTTGATTATACAACTGAACAGAAACTGGTGATGAGACTGGGAAGAATTTCTTGTACAATTAGATCCTCATAAGCTTGTTCATATGATACAGTAGACTTTTGCAAGTTTAATCTGCTTTGTTTGTTTTAAAAACCATACATCCCTTAGAAAAAAATTTACCTTCAGCTGTTCCCTTGTATTCTTCCCAAGGGGTCACCTCTTCTTCTTTCGGCTGCTCCCGTTAGGGGTCGCCACAGCGGATCATCTGCCTCCATCTCACCCTATCCCTTGCATCCTCTTCCCTCACACCAACCCTCTGCATGTCCTCCTTCACCACATCCATGAATCTTCTCTGTGGTCTTCCTCTTCTCCTCCTGCCTGGCAGCTCCATCTTCAACATCCTTTGTCCAATATATCCACTATCCCTCTTCTGAACATGTCCAAACCATCTCAGCCATGCCTCTCTGACTTTGTCTCCAAACTTCTCAACATGAGCTGTCCCTCTGACGTACTCATTTCTAATCCTGTCCATCCTGGTCACTCCCAGGGAAAATCTCAACATCTTCAATTCTGCCACCTCCAGCTCCACCTCCTGTCTTTTTGTCAGTGCC
>VUQH01033550.1:8006-23132 GCA_015106775.1 Etroplus canarensis | reverse complement strand
GCAGCAAGAGTGAAAGGGAAGGTTTACAAGACAGTAGTGAGACCTGCTGTGATGTATGGTTCGGAGACAGTGGCACTGACAAAAAGACAGGAGGTGGAGCTGGAGGTGGCAGAGCTGAAGATGTTGAGATTTTCCCTGGGAGCGACCAGGATGGACTGGATTAGAAATGAGTATATCAGAGGGACAGCTCATATTGAGAAGTTTGGAGAAAAAGTCAGAGAGGCAAGGCTGAGATGGTTTGGACATGTTCAGAGGAGGGATAGTGGATATATTGGACAAAGGATGTTGAAGATGGAGCTGCCAGGCAGGAGGAGTAGAGGAAGACTACAGAGAAGATCCCTGGATTTAGTGAAGGAGGACATGCAGAGGGTTGGTGTGAGGGAAGAGGATGCAAGGGATAGGGTGAGATGGAGGCAGATGATCCGCTGTGGCGACCCCTAACGGGAGCAGCGGAAAGGAGAAGAAGAAGATATAAAGGTGTTAGAGCAACATATGCTCCCCTCCAGATGACGTCTATTTCAGGGAAGGCCTTGTGTATTTCAGCATAACAATGCCAAACCACATACTGCAGCTGTTACAACAGCATGGCTTCATCAGAGAAGAGTCCAGGTGCTGAACTGGCCTGCCTGCTGTCCAGATCTCTCACCTATAGAGAACATTTGGTGCATCATTAAATGAAAAATACGTCAAGACGAACATGAACTCTTAAGCAGCTGGAAACCTATATCAGGCAAGAATGGGAGCAAATTCCAACACCAAAACTCCAGAAACTCAGAACCTCGATGCCCAGACATCTTCAAAGTGTTTTGAAAAGAAGAGGAGATGCTATACCATGGTAACCATGCCCCTGTCCCAACTATTTTGAGACCTGTAGCAAGCATCACATTTGAAATGAGCTAATTTTGTGCATAAAATTGTTATATTTCTCAGGTTAATCATTTGTTATGTTATTTATGTTCTGTTGTGAATAAAATATTGGCTCATGTGATTTTAAAGTCTTTTAGTTTTTCAGTTGTTCAAATTTAAAAAAACCTCTCAACTTTTCTGGAATTCAGGTTGTACAAAATCTTGTTCATCCCAAAGGTGTTGAATGGGGTTGAGGTCAGGGTTAGGTGCAGGCCAGTCAAGTTCATCCACACCAGGCTCATCCAACCAATCTCTTTATGGCTGGAACAAAAAAGGCCCAAATTCTTCACATAAAATTAGAAGCATAGAATTGTCTGAACTGTCTTGGGTATGCGGAAGCATCTCAATAAACCTTTAATTGAACAAAGACAAATCCAAGAAGAAGAAATACTTTATTAATACCCTAATGGGGAAATTACAACCATACCATGCACACACACCAATGCAGCCCATTACAGGTGCACCTTGGTGGTGCTCGGGAGATAGGGTGGCCTGGGCTCCACAGGCCTCCAACTACCACAGGTGAGTATCGAACCAGCGTCCCCAACCATTCATCATTGGACTGAGCAATCACATAGCATTATCCTTCCTTCACCCAACTTTACAGCTGGCACAATGCAGTTACATAGCATAATATTCTGCTGGAATTCACCAAACCCAGACTCACCCATCATGCCTCTGTGCTTGGTGATGTAGGGCTTGCATGCAGCTGCTTGGCCATGGAAACCTATACCACAATGCTCCAGGTGGACAGTTTTGTAGTGGTGTTAACGCCAGAGATGGTTTGGTACTTTGTCATTACTGATTCAGCAGAGCGTTGCAGACTTTTGCACACCATGCAAAATTTCATGAACTGACTTGTTGCAATGGTAGCATCTTATTACAGTACCATGCTGGTATTCAGGAAGCTCTAACAAATGTTCGTAAAGACAGGCTGCATGACTTGGTGCTTGATTTTCTACATCTGAGCCTGAATTAAACTCACAAACACAATGATTAAGAGACATAGCCCAATACTTTTGCCCATATATTCTATTATTTTTTTTTATTAGGAATTGGAATGAACCAAAACAAGATGCTAAAATGTGAGATTATGTACATGAAATGTATATGATTATGTATAACTGAGCTTTATTTTGGCTCTAACTTTAACCAAAGTAGCAAGGCCTTTCTGGGCAGCATCACCTCCTTTATCTTTACCACACAGGAAGTTTCATCCAGAGGAACAGAGCTGAGGGTGACGCACCAGAGTGTAATCCTGAGAGGGTGGGGCATCATCAGTAAAGACAAGACCGCCGACCTGAGTGTCCCTCGTCCTGTCAGTGACAGCGAGGCTCGCTGCAGTCAGTGTGTCTGGCTGCTAGGTCACTCCCTCTGCTGCAGATCTAACAGGAGTCTTATTTGCACTCACAGCAGTCCTGCAGGATGAAATCAGAGAGTTCAAGAAATGTCAAATGTGCAGATCAATAATGCAACTACTGAAACTATTGTACCGCTAACTATTCAGCCTGTTGGAGGAAAATGTGTCACCATTTCCTGGTATCCACATGCATTGATGGTGGCTATGTTGGACATTAACTGATAATTAAAATAAACACTTAACCAGCATGAATACCACAACACACCACCCCCCGATTTGATCTGTGAGACCCCATCATTCATTTTTCAGTAGCACAATGAGTCAAACCACCTCCAGGCTCTTTAAGGCCTGTTTGACCAAGGAGCAGAGTCATAGGTTCAGTCACAGCGGTCAGCAGAGATGGCTGGGGATGAATTGGAGCACAGCTTAAAGCAGCAGCCCTGGACTAGACATGGTGGGAAAACTTCAAAATAGAGGAGGCAACTTCTGAAGATCAAAAAAAAAGTGAGATTATCATACTTTGTCTGCTACATATTCCATATTTTTCAATATTTTAATGTAGTGTTTAACAATTTAGAAAACTGTGAAAAATAAAGAAAAAAGTCTCAACAAACCCAAGCCTAAACTTTTGATCAACATTGTGCTTCTTGATGATTTAAGAATTCTGTACACCTGTTTAACTGCTCCTTAACACATATATCTAATTAGCCAGTCACATGGCAGCAACTCAGTGCAATTTGGCATGTAGTCAAGGCCAGGCCTTCAGTTCTCAGCATCACCTGATGCTGGTGGCTGGGCAAGAGGACATCGTGGGCGGGGTGTTGTGCTGGGCTGGAGGTGGGCCCTGGCTGGCCGGCATTACCCTTGTATGGGGCACCAGGTCCTGAGGGAACACCATTTCGTTTCACGGTGTATTTGTGCGTCGTTGAAATGACAATAATCTAATCTAAACAGCCTGCTGAAGGTCAAACTGAGCATCAGAATGGGGAAGAAAGGTTATTTGAGTGATTTTGAACCTGGGATGGTCTGAGTATTTTAAAAACTGCTGATCTACTACTCAACCATCTCTAGGATTTACAGAGAATGGTCTGAAAAAGAGAACAGATCCAGTCTGTGATGGTTCTCTGTGAGAAAATGCCTTGTTGATGCCAGAGGTCAGATAACCACTTGCTACAACCAAGGTCTACAGAGGAGCATCTCTGAACACGCATGTTGAACCTCGAGGCAGATGGGCAGCAGCAAACTGGGTGCCACTCCTGTCAGCTAAGAACAGGAAACTGAGGCTACAATTCACACCAAATTCACTAAAATTGGAAAATACAACAAAGTTTCTTGGACTTTCAACTTCTGCTGTGACACCTGGATGGTAGGGCCTGAATTTGGCATAAAAAAGATGAAAGCATGGCTCCACCCTGCCTTGTATCCGCAGTTCAGGTGGGTGCTGGTGGTGCAGATGTGTGGGGGATATTTTCTTAGCACACTTTGGCTCCCTTAGTACCAAATGAGCATAACTGAAACCCCACAGCCTGTCTGAGTAGTGTTGCTGACCATGTCCAATCTTCTGTTGACTGCTTCCAGCAGGATAACACACCATGTCACAAACTCAAAACATCTCAAACTGGTTTCTTGGATAAACAATGAGTTCACCGTCACTAGATCTCTGTACAATAGTACACTTTTAGGATATGGAGAAGAGTGACATTTACATCATGAATATGATCCAAAAAACTCTGAGGAATATTTCCAGCACCTTACTGAATCTGTCATGAAGAATTAAGGCAGTTTTGAAGACAGAAGGGGGTCCAAACCCTGTACTAACAAGGCTTACCTAATGAAGTGGCCACAAATGTATCTGTATAATCAACATTTCTAATAACCTTGAAGATTAATTCTGAATTTCTGCCCCAAACACATTGACGCTGTAATGCAACACCCCGCAGATTAAGCCATAAGAACCCAGACCCATTTTTCCTTACATGAAAATGATGGGGGGTCTACAACAGACCAAGAGGCCACAGCTGTAAAAGATGCCACATGTTTGTTACATGCATGTCACCATGGGTACTTATGGGTGAAGCGTCTGCTGACGCAGCTGTACAGGTGTCATGAAAGCACAATCATGCGCTCGCCTCTTCATGGTCTTGTCATCACCTTAAGTGTCGTAACACTCAGTGGCGCCTCCGCCTAGAGGAGCCATGGGACGAACAGGAAGTCTAATTCTAGACCATTTCCTCTTCTGGCATTCCTGACCTGAGCTGCCTTCCTTTCAGAGTCTCTCAGACTCCCCATGTATAACAGCTTAATGGCTCCAAACATTAATAAATACACGAGACAAATGTGGAGGAATAATTCTCATCAGATGGCCTGTTTGTTTCAAATCCACCTGGACTGGCTATATCCATCAGCTGGGACACTTTTTGCAGTAGTTATAATTCATTTATTGTATTGATTGGCTTCATTAAGTGCATAGAATGAGAGTTCACAACATTAACATTTACAATAAAGACAGACTTGGATAAGAACAGGACATCACATATTTAGGAAATGGAATGAGATGGAATATGTAATAACCAGTACAGATATTTTCCTGATGTTTCTGATATTTGGATGATATTAATTCATCTCTGATTATCAGCCTGAAAAACCAAATACCCACAAGCATCGCCTCCTGTAGAACAAATGGCCAAGATATTCCACAGCACTCCCCAAATTATTGGGAACAATTCCAGGAAGAAATTCCGTTAATCAGACTGCATTTTCTTAAAGGCCGAGATAATCTGCCACCAAAAAGCTACAGAGTCTGTGAGCACAGGGGACCAAACGTCTGCCAAGGGTAGATTTTTACATTACCTCAAATAACTCAAAAACACCTCCCATTCAACACTAGCCAAAACTTCTACAGTTTAATAATTAGTGTTTCAGGTCTTTTCAAACACGCTCACATCCTAGATTAGTACATTTAAAGATTTCCTTCTTGAATATTTATTAGTGTTTCACTATATATTTATCCTTCCAGTTTAAATGATACAAAAATACAATTTTAACCCACATATATGAAACTCACAACAAAAATATATGAGGCTATTAGACAAGTTTCACCTCAGCTACTGAAAGTGACCAAATATTGCCAGCAGAGGCTAAAGCAGCCGACTGCCACAGAAAAAAAAGTCAAAGTATAGCACGGATTAAGTAAAACTAAATATTCGATAGATATCTGTGACTTCGCAAAGAAAAGCAGAACCCAAATGACAGTTTGGATTCGGTTTAAAAAGAAACAACAGATTTCTCCCAAAGATGAATCAATGTGAGATGTGCAGTGAAACAGCCTCTGATCATGTCAGCTTCATAAAGAAATCCCAGCAGGTGTGTCAGTGATTGATGTGTTACAGTATGCTCTCCCTCAGGTTCCCACTGCTGGACGTATTTGACTGTTGACTCTCCGTTTGGGTTCGGGTCCATGTGTGAAAGTCTAGAAGAGCCTGGTTGAGCTTCTCCATCCAGTCCAGCCTCTCCTGCTTGGTGTCGGCTGAAAACCAACACCTGAAAAAAGAACCGAGTCCGTCAGCGTGTGTGCGCACATGTTAGGTCGACTTCAAAATAAGCGTCTGGCCTCCGACCAACGACTGGTGTCACAAAAGGTGTTTCCCATCAACTGTCAAAGGAACAACACCCACTGTGACATCACTGGCTGGGTGCAGCCAGAGGAGCAGCATGCGTCATGCTCAGTGTAAACAGTGTGGAATATACTGGCCTAAATGTGCAACAAGATTTATCACACAGGGAAAGAAGAGGAGGTGAATTTAGTGAACGATCTCAGTTTTGTTGAGTTTTCCATCATGCTGTGACAATTAAGGCAACATGCACAGAAGAAGGATTCTGACAATTAAACCTGAGTTTTCCTGATGACCCAGGTGTTAAAGGAAGGCTGTGATTCGCACACTCAAAGTAGGTCGATAAACATAAACGCTGAGTGTTTTTGTGAGCTTGTGCAAAGCAAAGACCTCCTTTTCAGGGAGTTTTTCCTGCTTACTTGGCTATCGTGTCCTGGCTGTGCTCCTCCTGCTGCTGTGAAATGCTGCTCACCAGCTCAAAGGTGAAAGGTCGAGCACACGAGTCCCTCTTGACAGGCCTGACGCACTGACTCGGTGAGCTGGACAGACTGACACTGCCCTCTGCCTCCTGGGACATTAAACACAAAAGATCTCATTAAATCCATTGAAAGCCACAAGCTGAACTATGAGTGGTGATCAAACAGGTGAGAGATCAGGGCCATAAAAATCAAACACTTTACCTGGTTTAAGTTTGGCTGATTTTACCTTCAGGGTCATTTTCTCATGCGTGTGCATGTGACTAGTTGACTGACCTCGTAAATGTTGCTGCCCTTGTTGCAGCACCAGAAACAGAAGTCACGTCACCTTCTTCTTTCAGCTGCTCCCGTTAGAGGGTAGATAATCTGCCTCCATCTCACCCCATCCTTTACATCCTCTCCCCTCACACCAACCCTCTGCATGTCCTAGTCCCTACTCTCACCTCCACCCTCCTACCTTTCCTTCTCTGTCTCTGTCTCCTAACACACTTTCCCCCTCTCCCCCTCCTTGGTCTTCAGCCAACAGTAGCGTAGTTTCCACCCTGTTGGCTAACGGCACCGGAGGCAGTCTTCGTTAACCTGGGCCGCGACCGATCTGGTATGGAAGTCATTATGAATCGGCATATTGGATTTGGCAAAGATTTTACACCACACGCCCTTTCTGACACAACCCTCCCCATTTACCTGGGCTTGGGATCGGCACTAGAAGTACACTTGATTGTGGGCCCTGGTGGCGAAGTCACTTCAACTAATTATTCATAATTTATTAATGTTAAACAGTTAGCAAATGGGCGGGACAGTGGTGGAGTAGGCATCACCGCCTCCTCAGCGCAGCGAGGTTCCTGGTTTGAACCCTGGTTGGGGCCTTCTATGTGGAGAATCTTCTCCCTGTGCCAGTGTGGGGTTCCTCCAGCTACTCCTGCTTCCTCCCACAGGCCACAGACAGGCATTTTAGGTGAACTGTTATTTTAAGCTGGCTGTGTGACTTGTAGTCTAAAGCAGTTTGAGGGGTCAGTATATCTTAAAAAGTGCTATATTACATTACACACCACCAGGTGGGGCTGTAGTCCCACCAACTCACTCCTTCTTTGATGGGTAAGTTCTAAAGGAACGAGGCGCACCTGCATGAACCAGCAAGGTACTGCAGAAAATAAATGGCCACATGTAGTTAATCGACCAAAGCAATGTGTGACCACAGTCAGCACAGGCGAGCCGACGCCAAGTTTAAAACATGAGGACTTTTGTACTGTAAGCTAATCTGCATTTATAAACAATGCACTGAAGAAGTCCTGGCTTGGATATCTGCCGGCTACACCAAAAACCCAGAATACTGGCTCGGTGCAACAGTGAATCTTTGGGAACCAGAGGAATGCTGATGTGGCGCCAGTTCAATTCCCCCCTGTGGCAGCTCGAGGCTTCGGGAGGCCGGAGCCACCCCACCCCCAACTGTGCTCTTTGGTGCCAGTAACGGGCTGCCCTGTTCTCTCACCTGTTTGAGTCTTTGCATGTCTGTCACTCAAGTGTGTGTGTGTGTGTGTGTGTGTGTGTGTACCAACAGAGTGTGTTGAGCGCTGTAATTTCCCTGTTATGGGATTATTAAAGTTTATCTGCTTCTTCGTTAGCTGATCAAATTCAGTGCAGTTTGTCTGATGATTTAAACGCAGGGTGACTACAGAGATAATCATGATTAATAATGATTTAATCACTTAGCTGGAAAAAGATTTAGATAGGTCAGTTTCACCTCAGCTGTTGTTGCTTTTGTTTTGAAGGAGAAGATTCTCATGACTCATGAAAAACTCTAACCTGCGGTTGTGTAGTCCCCTTTATTACAGCCCCACTCCAAATTTCAGATCATTGTTTAGCTGTAGTGGTTCCACAGCAGTGGGCACGTGGTGTAAAACCTGTGCCAAACCCCCTATGCAGATCCATCCACTGTGGGGATCACTTTGGAGGAAAAAAGGAGCTTATGGAGGTTTTGATCTGATAATCAAAGAAAGTGATTAACAAACGGTGTGGAATACACACACACACACACCTATTATGCTGCTCAGTTTTTAATGTTTACTAGTAGTTTTAGGCAAGTTAAACTGTCTAATTTTTCACTCCTATTTAAATTATTAACAAAGTAAATAACATAATTATTGGCACATTATTAGCCAGGAACAATCCCTGGCCATGTGCATTTGTCATTTAATCAGTTGAATTTTAACTTTTTCATGAAGGATCTTTGCTGAAGATGAGAAACAACTCATAAAAAAAAAACTACTGCAGCAGTTTTCAGTTGAAGAATCCAGTTTCCAAGCCTGAAGATGGTCCATAAGGTCAGGACCGGGACCAGTTCACTGACATTGCTGTGAATTTGTTCTCCAGGACAGTTAAACGGAGAATAAACAGCCTCAGCTGTGGTGTGTACCATCATACACACAGAGCACTGAACAGTTCCTTGGATATACTAAAATAACTACAGTTATAGCAGGTTGTCCACACATGCATGAGAAGATGATATCGAAGTGGAGGTGGCCAAATTTAAAATCAGATAAACTTGCTGAATTTTATGAGCACATTCCTGGAATGTTTTGTTCACACCTTACAATAACTCGGTCTGTAAGTTGGTGTGTCTGTCATACCCTGGTTTCTTTGTCATTTGGATGGTTCCAGTAGTACATGTTGCATCCCTCTAGGACAAAAAAGCGGCGATGCCACACCCCGTACCCACTGATCAACTCGAACATCGTCTGGGAACACAACAGCAGCAACAATGCAATGAAAAACATGTTCATCCCCCAAGGAAAATCGTTTGATGTGAGTTACAGTCCCACCTGTTTTCTGTAAACCCAGTGTCAGGAAAAGGAGACATGGTTGCAGACTCAAAATTCTCACCCTTTGTATTTGGAATATTAACGTGTCTGGCACAGTGTCTCTGGTTTAATGACCGGGTCCAACACTCGCTCATGCCCATTATGCCGGCCCGTATGAAGGACAGCAACAAAGGATTGCCACTCCTGTTTGTTGTGAATGCGTCCCCGGGTGTGATGGAAGGTCTCGAGCTCCCCTTCCACAGTACGGCGCCAGGTGTTCTTGGGTCGCCCTCGCTTGCGTTTTCCCTCTGGTGTCCAGTGAAGGGCTGTGCGGGTGATGTTATCCGGCTCGCTTCTGATGACGTACCCGATCCATCTCCACCACCTTTGCATGATGATGGTGTCCATGCTCTCCAGGTTGCAGCGGGTGTGAAGATGTTGGTTGGAGATGGTCTCAGGCCAGAATATGCACAGGATTCTTCTGAGGTTCTTGGTGTGGAAGATGGACAGCTGATTGAGGTCGCTCTCTGTCATCCTCCAGCATTGTGAGTCGTACAGTAGGGTGGAAAGTATGCAGCTGTGATACAGTCTTAGCTTGGTCTTAGTGCTGTACTGTGATGATTTCCACACATTGCTCAGCAATCTAGAAACATTCCTGGCCTTGCTGAGGCGATTTCTGATGTCGCTGCCACCTCCGCCATCGTGTCTAACAGTGCTACCGAGGTAAGTGAACTCTTCAGTCGCAGGTAGATCTTCTCCATTCGTTTTTACAGGTGCGGGTCTTTGGACATTCAACATCATCACTTCTGTCTTTTTCTGGTTGATCCTCAGTCTAACTTGCTGGGCAAAGATGCTGAGATGCAACATTTTTTCCTGCATGTGTTGGTGGGTGTGCAAGACCAGAGCTAGCAAAATCCAGATCTTCCAGGGTTGAGACAAGGGTCCATCTGACGTCCCGTGGTTGATCCTCTGTTGTTCGCCTCATCACCTGGTCGATCGCCATATTAAGAGTAGCGTCAACATAGGACAGCCCTGCCTGAAGCCGGTCTTCGCTTCGAAGCTGGACTCACTGTTTCCTACTCTGCACTTGAAGTTGTTGTAAAAACTCTTGGGCCAAGTTATCTGACACATCAGATGTAGCTGACTGCTGATGCTTCTGTAATCCAGGCTTCAAGCTTCCATATTATCCTTGTGAGCACTCTATTTCAATGGAACTGGGATATAAACCAGTTAATACCAGAAACCTCCCACTTTCAGGCCTAATCCATAATGAAATCTTTTAGCAAAGTTTCAGAAAAAGTCTTCACCTACACCAACTGGCCTGTAAATGTACTACACTGATTATAGCTTTCAACTGGCAACAGCAGCTCTTGTTCTGCAGCCTCAGTGAGCTCAATGTAGCAGTACTGAGCCAGTCCTCCACCTGCCGCAGGTGTTTAGAGTGGTTGTCAAGTTCACAGCAGACCTCCAGAGCACTATCACAACAGCAGCCTGGCGGGTAGGGAAAGCACAAGATGGGAAGGGCCAGGACTAGCTGGGTAAGGGCCAGGACTGGATGGGTAAGGGCCAGGACTAGCTGGTAAGCATTGATTGAACTTTTAGAGTAAGAGCCAGGGGGTCATTCTGCTGTATCAGGTACCAGTGACATCATTCTACTGGATGGTGAATGGATTTTAGCATGGATATAGCCTTTTTAGCATCAGACTCTAAACAGGCTTCATTCAGGACTGAGGCTCAAACACCAACAGTTCTAGTGCAGTAAAACACTAAATGACTTATCCTGCTAAGATAAACCTGCCTGTGTAGCAAGAGAGCTGTGTAAAAATCATATATATAAAAACACTGACCAGGAATCCTTGGTGCTGGACATCAGAGTGGCTCTTGCTGTCCAGTTGAAGGTAGATGTTGCCCTCTAGAGGAGAGAGAAAAGGTACCTAAAGCCAGGGGAACAAAAGAGAGAGGACGCTGTCAGACTGGTGTGATGTGGAATAAGGAACAAACAGGAGGCGGCATTTCACAGAATTTCATTCCAGCATACTTTCCTACCATAATCTACCAGATTCACTGTTCAGGTCAAACTGTGGCCAGCTGCGGTCACAACTTGCCTTTAAAGAGAAGCTTCACTGCGGCAGAGCATGTCCCCTGCATGTCAGAGTGAAACTCTCCCCATGCATTAAAGTCTAGGCATTATGTTGCCAGAGTTCGTATAATCCAAACTTGCATGACTTCGAACTCTAACTGAGAACTATAAGAACGTGCACAATGGTTACATGCCCAACAATGTGTATCAGTAAGAACAGACCTGACTTAATTACAGTTTTTGGAATCAAAATGGCAACATAATGGAGAAAGTCTCTGATTAGACAAGAGATTAAGAGGAAGGTTAGTCTCTATGAGCAAAGAAACACCATAAAGCCTGAAATTATGAGACATGGATTAGTTTTTGGAGAGGTGAGAGGTTGATGGTGTCGTGAAAAAGTGAAACCTTTTCCTGAAATTCATCTCCCAGCAGCCTCCTGATTTTGCCATCCAGTTTCATCTGAGTGGAGGAAGACAGGGGGAGACAGACAGACAGGTTACATCACCAGTGAGCCCGTCCATGTGTGGAAACTTCTAACGGTGCAAATCAAAGGAGGAAAGGCATGCAGAGTGGTGTCTGAAGCACTGCGCTGCTTCCTCTCAGACAGGTGCAAACCCAGTGACAGTGGCTGTGTTAAGCTGTAACATTCAATCCACAACTTTACACTTCAACCCAAACATTATTTTTCTACTTGTCAAACTTAGAAACGAGCTGCTGTTGCTAGGGCCCATTTTTTATTACTAAAATTTTCAGGTTTACACCAGATTCTAGTGGTGCTAAATACACATATTATTGAAACGATTCATTACTCCTTATCATTAGTCCTACTTTCACCAACTTTCTGTCCTCAGTATACATTTCATCAGTAGGAAAACTTACCTTATCCAGAGGGAATTTTGTGTGTCCCAGTGAAGCCAAGGTGATCTTATGGGAGCCAACCAGACAAAAATTACTGGAGCGACGAGTACTGAGGGCAGGAGGAGCAGCAGCTGAAGGAGCAAAACCACCGCAGAATGAAAACCTGTGACTAACGTGAAATCATTACAGTTAGCAATATACACTCAGCAGCCACTTCATAGGGTACTTGCTTATAGTGTGTTGGCCTTCAGAGCTGCTTTAGTTCAACAAGGTTCTGGATACTTTCTTTAGAGCTCACAGCTGCTGCAGATTCGTTGGATGCACATCCAACATGAAAATCTCCTGTTCCAACACATTCCCAGAGTGCTCTACTGGAATGAGATCTGGTGACTGTAGAGGCCATATGAGTACAGTAAACTTACTGTCATGTTCAAGAAACAAGTTTGAGAGGATTTGAGCTTTGTGACATGGTGTTTTATCCTTTAGCTATCAAAAGATGAGTACACTGTGGTCATCAAGGGATGGACACGGTCAATGGCAACACTCAGATGGGCTGTAGCATTTAAGTGATGCTCGGTTGGTACTAAGGGGCCCAAAGTGTGACAGGAAAATATCCCCCACACAATTACACCACCAGCAGCCTGAACTGTTGCTACAAGGTGAGATGGATTTATGCTTTTATGTTATTCTGACCTGCAATCAGCATATCACAGCACAAATCAAGACTCAGACCAGACAACGTTTCTCCAGTCTTCTGTTGTCCAGTTTTGGTGAGGCTGTGTAAACTGCAACCTCAGTTTCCTGTTCGTAGCTGACAGAAGTGGCACCCAGTGTGCTGCAACCCTTCTGCTACAAAGTTCAATGTTTTCTTTGTTCAGAGATGCTCTTATACATATATTAGTTGCAAAAAAAAGTGGTCATTTAAATTGCTGTTGTCTATCAGCTTAAGGCAGTCTGGCCATTCTCCTCTGACCTCAACCATCAGCAAGGCATTACCTCCACGAGAACTGCCGCTCATTAGATATTTTCTATTTTTTGGATCAGTCTCTGTAAAGTCTAGAGATGGCTGTGTGGAAAAATCCCAGTAGATCAGCAGTGTGTGAAACACTCACACCAGCCTGTCTGGCACCAACAACCACGCCACATTCAAAGTCACATCATCTTTCTGCTAACACGCACAGAGCTTATACCTAATGAAGTGGCTGGTAAGTGAATATGACCATTATAACTATTGTCCATATGTATTCAGAGGTGAGTAAAACATGAAAGAATCATCAGTGTGTCTATAGCTAAAAAAAAAAAATCAAGTTTAATTTAAGACTTAAAACAAAAACTAAATGAAATTTAGGCTCTAACTTGTATTTAAAAGACATTAAAGTTACATACTCTAACACATTAGCACTAATTTAAACATTTTAATGCCTGCCATTATAAAAATGCATTTACGACATTTCCAGGCTTTAAAGATGAGTAACCACAAATCAATGACCAAAATAAAACTAAACTTACATGTTGAACTGATGCTGGATCTCTGCTGGAAAATGAAAAAAATAATTAAAAAAAAAAAAAAGAGTAAGAAACTCACTACAACCTTGGTAATAACAATAAAACTGGACACTCACCGTGAGAGTATTGAGAAGCTTTCTTGGTGTGACCTGCATGTGGGAAGACAACATTAATAAATTCCACTGCTGTTTACACACACACACACACACACACACACACACACACACACACACACACACCTCATCAAAAAAAGGCCTACACACCCGTGATTTGGTGGAGGTCCGGTCAATGCTGCAGTTACTAGCTGAAGTTTGGGACTAGATGGCACAAAAAAAAAATCAAAAAAAAATCTCAAATATCAATGTCAAACAATTGAAACACAACTGGAAGAAAAACAAGATTGTAAGAACGTAGCAAATGTCCTGAAGTAAACTTTAAGCTGGTCAGGCAGAAATCAGAAAATACTACAGTCAAGTGAACAGAAAGCTTTAAGTACACCCGCACTGCTCCTATAGGAGTAAGGAGGGTGAGTAGCAGCCAGGTGCTGCTAATAAAAAGCACTTGATTAAATGATCAGCCAGTGTGACCTCTTCTGTAAAAGCAGAAGCTTTGGCAGTTTGCTGGTTTGGAACATTAAGGTGTGTGTAAACAATCATCCCAGAAGTGGATGCTCCCAGAAATGGCAAAAAATTCAAGAGCTACATCTCAGACTCTACAGGCCTCTAGGCAAGCAGCTATTTAGCAGCTAAACTGGAGTCTTGCTTGGCTGGCCATTCACCACTAGCCTTACCTAAGCCATTAGCTAGTTCTTCCCAGCATGAGAACTTATCATACCAAAGAAAAGAACACAGTGTCTGGGAGGGCAGGGAAGGCTCAGCAGGTTGTTCCAGTGTCGCACAACCATCCCCTCACCCCATCCCTCTGTAGCAAATTATATTAACCTTTGGCTACAACAAACACCAACTTACAAACATGTGTTGATGGACGAGCTACTGCAAAGACATAGCTACCAGCAAACACCAGCCAGGTCTCTTCAGCCAATGAGATCCAGTGAGATACACATCATACACACTTCTACCTTTAACACCACCAGCAAACAGTGAACAACTCACACGGAAAGTTTAGAGTACTGTATGAAGTGTATGTCTGTCTTTAAGAAACAGTATGGACTGCCACACTAAATGTGTAAAAATGAATTAAGAACAGGGGAAAGAAGTGTCTGGAAGCTGCTTTTATCATAAAGAAGACTTGCAAAACAAAGTGTAAACTGGTTTGTCTCACCAGGCTGTAGACTTCCACATCAATTTCAAAGGTTGACCGAATGTCCTTCCTGCAACGTGAAGGAGACAAAGCAGCACATCATCTATTCTGCATATCCTGAACTTAAATTTAAAACCCAGTACTATCCAAAAACAAGAAAGCCAAATCCTGCTTCAGAGCCACAACACGAAACTTGTGCACAAGTTAAAAGGACACAAAGGACCATTCCAGTTTAAGAACAGCTCATGAAATGCAGCTTACAGAGTGACAG
>VUQH01033544.1:17218-31430 GCA_015106775.1 Etroplus canarensis | reverse complement strand
CGTCTCCCCCCACCTTCAGCCGCGTCCTGCAAGCAAGACAGCTGTGAAAACAGTGTGGAATCTGTGCAGCCGGCAGAGAAACCGACTCGCTGCTGTATCTTCCAATTTTAACCAGATTTTCCAGGGATATTAGAGGAAACAAAAGATGTGACATCCCACCGTTCAAAGCTTCACCCGATAACTTTGATGCGAGATTCACTCTGAATAAAAGGAGAGGGGGAACATTTTGGATGGCTTCCTTACGTTTAAAGTGAGGTGACACTTAACCGCTCCATAAATTTGCATATGCTATTGCCATCTTTAGCATACATAATAAGAACCCTCCGCCTTGAGATGTGGAGATTTGAAAGTGTAAAAGATTGCATGTTCGCGGTGACAAGACTTATTCCACATGGCTCTGCGTGAAAGGGAACTTTTCCAGTTTCAAGAGCAGTTCGCTTTCACAAAAAGTCGCCATTTTACCAGCACACGACATATGTACACAGAAATGCAAGGCATTTGTCATGGTGACACTTGTACGCAAACTATTAAGGATCATAACAGAAAATGACACGGCATGCTTCAAGACCAACAGCGTCTCAAAGATGGGGAAGAAAGAGAAAGTATACAGTACAGCTGCTGCATTTAAGCGGAAATCCCATATGGAAAAAATATGTAAAAATCTGGTGTAGGTCTGAATATTAAATGTTTCACACACCAAAGTAGCCCTTTTTGTATTTTTCTCATGCAACACTGTAACATTTTATTCATCCATGAAGGTCTGATACCATGAAAAATCCATCTTGACTTGATGTACTATATAGATAAAAGTATTGGGCTACACCTCTTAAAGTAGCATGTAAATTTACAGAGTGGGTTGCTTGCTGAGGTGCAGTGTGCGTACAAGTTGCTAACGCTCTGCTGACTTTATAACTGCAGAGTTCCAAACCTCCTCTGGCATTAACATCAGCACAAAAACTGCGTGCTGGGAGCTTCATGGCATGGGTTTCCATGGCCAAGCAGCTCCATGTAAGCCTTACATCACCAGGCACAATGTCAGGCATCAGATGGAATCAGAATCAGAATATTTTATTAATCCAACTCTGTCTCTGTACAGTATATATGTGGCAGTCCGTTGGATGAGTCTGGGATTGGTGAATGCCAGAACTTTTCCTGCCTGACTGCTTTGTGTCAACTGTAAAATTGGGTGGAGGAGGGATAATGCTGCGTTTTTCTGTTTTGTTTAGTTTTTCTGGGGGTTGGCCTGGGCCCCTTACTTCCAGTGAAGGGAAATCTTCATGCTTCAGCTCACCAACATATTTTGGATAATTCTAAGCTTCCAACTCTGCAGGAACAGTTCAGGCAAGGCTCTTTTCTGATCCAGCATGACTGTGCTCTAGTACATGAAACAAGGTCCATAAAGGTATGATTGGAATCGTTTGGCATGGAAAAATTTGACTGGCCCAAACAGAGCCCTGACCTCAACCTCATCCAACAACTTTTGGGTGAACTGGAACAGAGACTGTCACAAATGTCTAGTTGGACTCAAAGATGAACTGATTTTAGTGGCCAAAGGTAATGATCATTGTAATCTTACAAAACATGTATTCGGCCAGAACTTTTGACATTGTACACTTTGAGATTACCTTCAAGTTTGCCCAAATGTTAGCCTAAAGGATGACCTGATTAGCATTTGATGTTGACTAGTCAAGTCACCTGGCAAGTGAAAGGTCCTTGGTTCATTTCCAGGTGGGGACACAAGGCCCTTTCATGGAGGGTTGCATCATGGAGGGTATCCAGCGTAAAACCTCTGCCAAGTTACCGGTGTGGATTAATCCACTGTGGCGACCCCTTGGGAAGAATACAGGGGAGCAGCTGAAGGTACATTTCTTTTACAAAATCCAATTATTTAATATTTGGGCATCTAATAAATATATAAAAGATTTTTCATATGAGTCACAGTGATACAGTGGCTAGCACTGTTGCTTCACAGCAAGAAGGTCCTGGGTTTTAATACATTGACCAGCGAATCACGGAATAATTTTTACTGTATTTAAATGCTATTTCATTGTTTTTTCCATATGGAAATATCTTTTATTTAATGTTAAAATCCCCCCAAATAAAAAAGAGCTTATGTAAATTTAACACAACTGTATTTTAATAATGGAAAACTTCTGTATTTTTATGATTGGTTAATTTCCATTATTTTACAGCATTTTTGGGGGCCCCAGCTGAGAGTTCTTCACATCATTCAAGTCTTTAAATTAGTTCTTTACACTTTTTGATTTACTACCAGCATCCCTTCATACAATTTCCCCCCCTGGGATTAATAAAATATTCTGATTCTGATTCTGAAACCAATACTCATTTCCGTCAAATAAATAAGCCTGCTTAGCCAACAAACTGGGCTAATTTGCTCACACTGATTATACAAAGCCTAGAACTCACATTAGGTGTCCTTCAAATGAGAGCCTCTACCTTCTAAATTAGTATTTTTTTTTGCATTAAGGAGAAGAAAGTGCTCTCAGAGTTGGACTCCTGTCCCCAGTGGGCTAAACCATAGTAAATATTTAGTATGCAGCGTTTGAAAGGAAGTTTTAGTGCGCAACAACTGGCATTTACCGTTCCATATTACTTAAGTACATCAGTATCACCAAGATAAATTTCTTAAAATCTGTAGTAGCAGGTGAATAATGTGATTGAGTCTGTGATTTGCAGTAAACCACCAGTCACTCTTTGATAAGAGACCTCTTTAAATCATCAAGGACTGAAAAAAGATGTCAAAACACAGTCCTCCTTCCTCGCCGGTGGATGGGCACCGGCCTCATTTTATTCCAGCCCATGTATAAAACACAATGTGGGAATAGGTTTGACTGATCTATCCCATCTAATATGCGACTTTCTTTCCCTTTTTTTTTGCTCATAAGTTGCAAATGGCTTCATTAAAACAAAAGCACGACCATAGGGAGCACATAAAACATGCTGCTGCTACCTAATATGGTATTTATGACCAGAGCTAAATGTAGAGTGAATTAAACTTTAAAGGATTGCAGTCAGGTAGACTCGCCGACGTTTGTGGAGGAATGTCCATTAACAAGATGAAAGAAGAGGTGTGCGTGTGTGTGTGTGTGTGTGTGTGTGTGTGTGTGTGTGTGTGTGTTATTCCCCCATGGCTGCCGATGGAACGTCAGCTAGACGGCTGGCTGGACCTAGACACCTTACAACCACACGTGTAATGAAAAATCGACTGACAGGGTCGCCCAGGAGTCCCAGCCTCCTGTATTTACAGAAATAATTAAAACGTAATATCATCAAAAGTGACTCCTCCAACCTCTCTCCCTTCCTTTTTTCCGCCGGCTCTCCTTTTACTCTGTGAAACAAGTTTCATCTGCTCGAGAAAATAAACCAATTAACAGCTGATGTGGTCAAAATGCAGCAAAGGAGGTTCATGGCGGGCAAGGTGTGATGTTGAATGCTTATTAGAGAACAGGTCCAGGTCTAAATAATCACTGCTTTCATCAATTCCCTGGATTTCCCTGCGGGGAATACACAGGAGCAAAGGCACTGTCTGCCGTTGCGGATTCCTCAATCACAAACCTGCCAAAAAATAGTCCAGAAGCGCGCTCACACAAACTAAGGGCCATCTTTCTGGATGCCCCAGAAGAGCCAGGCTCTGTTTGCTTTTAGTTTAGTATTTTAAATTATTTATTATCTCCACCACCATGAATATCTTTGGTTTGATGGCCGTCCTTGTTGGGCTCTGCAGCCTTGATGAGCCGCAGCTCAGCAGCTTCACTTCTCCACCTGCTGCAGGTTTTGGTTAAATTGGATCTCCAGCTTGCAGCGCATTTCTTTTATAGCAGAACAAAGACTTTGTTCTGTCACCAGCTGCAGTCCAACACATTGGATTTTGGAGTCTGCTGAACTACAGGATGAAAGTTTGATGATCACCAGAACAGCGACCTGATCCACCTACTGGTCGTGGAACGTGAAGACAAACAGGACTGGTAAACAAACTTTCAAACAGACTGCCAGAAAGATAAGTGTAATTCATTACTCCACAGAACGTTTCCACTGCTCCAGAGTCCAGTGGCAGCATGCTTTACACCACTCCAACTGACATTTGGCATTGTGGTACGCAGCTGTTCGGTCGTTGAAACCCATGCCATGAAGTTCCCGGCGCACAGTTTTTGTGCTGATGTTAATGGCAGAGGAGGTTTGGAACTTTGCAGTTGTGAGGTTAGCAGAGCGCTGGGCACTTTTAAAGCAGCGCGCACCACAGCACTCAGCAACCACACTCTAACTTTGTGTGGTCTGCCACTCAGTGTCGGAGTTCCTGTGGTTCCTAAACGCTCCCACTTTGCAGTAATACCACTTGCAGTTGATGTTGGAATATCAAGGAGGGAAAGAATTTCACCAACTGATTTGTTGCGACAGTGGCATCCTATTGCAGCACCATGCTGGACTTCAGTGAGCTCTTTAGAATGACTCATTCTTTCACAAATGTTTGCCGACTGCATGGCTAGCTGCTTGATTTTATACACCTGTGTGGCAATGGGACTGAATGAAACCTGAATTCAATTATTAAGAGGTGTGGCCCATTACTTTTGTCCATGTAGTACTGTATCAATATCTTAAGCTGATACAGTATTTACATGGTTATTGTATGGCTACTGTTTGGTTGCTACGTCTGAAAAACCAGCTCTGCTCTGAGCATTATGGTAGAATGATTCTCTGACTTTAGGGGCTCTGCTGATGTGAGATTTTTTTTCAGCGAAGCAAGTCTCTGCTCCTGTTTCAAATATGGAGTCTTGTTTTTTGAATATATAAAATCTAATATCAACGCTGTGTCAGTAATGCACATATGACAATATTGTAAACAATTGCGTGATCATTCTTCATTGTGATTTCGTACAGTTATAGGAGCATTGCTTGCAGATTTTCTATAGATATTGCAATATCACTGAAGTGGCACTGTGACAGTAGAACACAATGTGGATATCATCTAAGGTGGGTGGGTCGGGTGCACTTTTGAAACAGACATAAGGTGAGTCAAAAAGGTCTCGGTAAACTAAAACACATTGGTATTTATTCTTTATGTTTGAGCTCGTTTGCCTTGCAGCGATCACCAACTCAACCCAGCTTTTTATTCATTTCCAAACAAAATACTAACCAAAGAATTCTGCTTTTATTTTAACTGGGGTGACCTGCTGTGTGGATGGCTGGGGGATATTAAAGTTTCGAGTATTGTTATGGTGGGCTGTGAGTAATAATATTGGATGGCTGCGCTCATAGCACAATTCCATTTTGTCCCTATATTTTATAAATTGTAGTCACATCTTGTGGTTTGGGATACACAGGTAAGACTGTAAATATTTGAAATGGCCACGGGGGTCATGCATCTTAGATAGCGGTGTCATACGCACAGCTGTAATGGCTTACATCCTCGCTCTCCCTGTTTCTGCTTGCTTCCCATGAGGCTCGCCCACCTTTTTAGCGTTTTTAGCTCACAGATGGGCGAAAAAGGTTCCCCCCGCTTTCACGTGACCTCTGTTGAATGTAAAAAAATGTGACACAAAGTGGCACAGTTTCATATTTGTTTAGCGGCGACTGGCTCAACCCGCCAGCGTAATGGCACGGCTCCGGTAGCCAGATCACCGGAGGCGGTGCATCAGGGGACAACCTGGGATCACCGTGCTGCTGATTAATACATGAACCATGTGCTCACTTTGCAGGGACAGACGGAGCCGACGTTAACGGAGGGGACACCGGATGGGAAGACATCCTCTTTTTTCATGGTGCTTGGGGAACGCAGATGACAGGGAGGGGTAGAAATTACATATTCCGATGTTGTACTCATACCAGCTACCTGTCTGTCTGAGCCATCTGTCATGTGAAATGAGGAACATGGTAAAAGCAGAAGGGGCAATAAATGGACAATGAGCAAAGTTACTATCTAACTGTATAAAAGGTTTTGGGCTCTCTGGCTGAGGCCTAAACCTCAGGCACTGAACGCCTCGTGGAAATGTTCTTTTCTGGTCGATTTTGCAACAGATCAGCATCATATTTGGCCCATGTTTTGCATACTCTGAGTTGTCGTCAGAGCACAGGCATATCTCACCTAACTTTTCTTAATCTGACACATACACTCAAACATTTTACAAGGTACACCTTACTAGTTCTGTGTTGGATGCCCTTTTGCCTTCAGAAGTGCCTTAAATTTTCACAATATGAATTCAAAAAGATGCTGGAAACATTCCTCGTGGATTTTGGTTTGTATTAACATGATCGCAACATTCAGTTGCAGTAGATTTGTTAGTTGCATGTCATGATGCGAATCTCCCATTCGTCTGCATCCCAAAGGTACTCTACTGGCTTGAGATTTGGTGAATGTGGAGGACATTTGAGGACAGTGAACTCATTGCCATGTTCAAAAAAACAGTTTGAGGTGATCTGGGCTTTGTGTCGCCATCCTGCTTGAAGCAGCCATCAGCGGTCATAACAGGATGAACATGTGCTCAGGTAGGCTTTGGCATTTCAGTGATGCTCAGTTGGTACTAAGGGGCCCAAAGCGTGCCAAGAAAATATCCCCCACACCATTACACCACAAGTAGCATGAAGTGTTGATGCAAGGCGAGACAGATCCACGCTTCCATGTTGTTTCGCCTAATTCTGAATGTCTCGGCAGAAACTGAGACTCATCTGACCTGGCGTTGTTAAAAAAATCTTCTGTCCATGCAAATCATAGTCTTAATTTCCTGTTTTTATCTGACAGGAGTGGCACACAGTGTGGTCTTCTGCTGCTGTAGCCCATCTGCTCCCAGGTTCAATGTGTTGTGCATTCAGAGATCCTCTTATGCGTACTTTGGTTGTAACGAGTGGTCATTTGAGTTACTGTTGCCTTCCTCCTGTGCCATTCTCCTCTGAACTTCGGCATCAACAAGCCTTTTTCTCCCAGAGAACTGCTGCTCACTGGATATTTTCTCCTTTCCGGACCATTCTCTGTCAACTCTAGAGATAGTTGTGTGGAAAAATCACAGTAGATCAGCAGCTTCTGAAGCCATGACCACAACCATGCCACGTACAAAGTCACTTAAATCACCTTTCTGCCCTACTCTGGTGCTTGTTTTGAACTTCAGCAGGTCATCTTGACCATGTCTACAATACTGTGCAAAATTCTTGACTTGTAATTGTAATTTTTTTCAAGTGATCTTGAGCAATTGCTCTCCAGGTTTTCTGAAGTTTGTTTGAGGTTTTTCTTTGGACATTGGCTGCTTTTTCACTCATTTTCAGTCCAGTCCTTGTGCCTGATCATCTTCAGAGAAGTGCTTTTTGTCTGATTGTTTGTTAAGCCACGTAACACTGACCTATAAACAACATCTGAAAGTCTTGTCCTGAAGAAACAGAAAAAAAAAATCCAGCAAAGACCTGACACAGGACCTGATTGATGTATTTGAGCCTTCAGTTGATCTGTCTACTATTCGCCAAAGCCTCATCAGAAATGGTCTCAAAGGAAGGTAGTCAAGGTCTTTTGGAGTGATGAATCCAAATTTGACATATTTGGTTTGACTTCAGCTTTGAGCGCTCAGTCAGAGTGGAAAAGCACTATATAAGTATTGATCCATTTACCAAATTACCAAATATGTACGGAGGAGGTCAGGAGAGAGGTGCAACAGTGAATATCTGCAGCCATCTGTAAAACATGGTGGAGGCTCTGTTATGGTTTGGGGCTGCATTTAAGCCAGTGGTGGGAATCTTTTCAAACTGATGGGGTTATGAATGCAGAAAAGTACTGTCAGATTTTGATCCAACATCCAATACCACCTGGAAAGTGTCTGATTGGCAAATGCTTCACAATGATCCCAAACTAATACATCAAAAGCCTATCTGGATAGAAAAACACACAATGGAACACCACCAGTCATGGACTGGCCTCCCCATTATTGAAGCAGTGTGGGATCACCGTGACAGAGCCAACATCCAAAGAAGAGCCTGGAAGTGTCCTTCAGGAAGCCTGGAGAACTACTCCTGAACTAAAGAAATGACAAGGAATTTTGCCTGGGAGAGTTCAGACTGTGCTGAAGAATAAAGGTGGTCATACCAAATATTTACTTTCAAGCTCATTAGAATTGTACACTCTGTTTTTCCTAATGTACTGATTTTCCATTTATGTTTGTATTTAATCAATAAATCATTGAACCTATTTCTTACGTTCCCAGCAAAATATACAGAAATGAAGGGTGGCTTGAGACTTTCACACAGCACTGCAGCCACGAGACTAGTTGATTAGACATTTACATTGACGAACACTGGAACAGGTACACCTAATAAGCTGGAAATGACTGTAATAGGTCCGCTTCCACTGCTTTTTGTTAAACCTGTCAGATGGCTTTGAAACCTGACTCCTGAAACTGCTCTCCTGTGGCTGCCTGCAGCAGCGATAATGTTGTTAGCCTTATTTTTGAGTCAACAAAACAACCCAGAAGAGCACAAAAATCCTCTGTTTGCCTCTGACATGCATGAAGTGTCGTGTTTGCAGCCGGTATCATACATTAAGCATGATATAGCTCATGCTTAATGCATGAGGTATCAGCTGAGTCTCCCTCCCAGGTGACTCTAACGCACTGTGACATGTCGACAGCATGAACAGATTGCAAAGCACTTGAACCTTGATGTGCTAATATTGAACACATCATGCTTTAGGTTGCACATCGCTCAGTGCCCTTTACCTACACCCGTCATAACTCTAAAGCAAGGGGATTGTTGTTGGATTTTACTGCCACCCTTACCGCCTTACATAATGTATAAAATATGGAAGTGGGCCACATGTACCTGAATTATCTTCCATACAGCAAGTATTAACTTCAACATGTGGAAGCTCATCAAAGCAGCAAATATCACTGCAAAGCCACAGTACTCCTCAGACCCTCTGCGTATGAAAAATTGCTTGTGCAGTATCAATTTAGACAAAGGGAATCTAATGCCCTTTTAGCATCTCCATCCCTGTTTATCTTGACAGCTCTCTCCTTAACAGGCCATGTATCCATATTTGAAGGCGCCACCGGCTGCGTAGGTAAAGACGGGAATTTGTAGTGACAAGGGGAGGGCAGCAGCACAACAGAGGTACCTCAGGAAAGAGACAACCTCTTCCAGCGAAGGCAAATGAGCCTTGTCAGTCGGCAGTTGGCGCAGTAATTATAAAGGGTGCGGTGAATTTCCAAGGGAATCCAGGAGAATGGCATAATGGATAAAGCACTAAGAATTTTATAAGCCAAGATGCGGGGAAAGGAAATCTTGCGTCTTCTGAACTCCGCTTTAATACGTCAAACAGCAAAGTGAGTTGTGTTATGTACAGTATATTGTGCTTGACACTGTGCTGCTAGAACGCTATTTGCTGTGAAATGAATGGAGTCTATTGTCCCGAGCTGGGGAGAGAAATTAAACACGTATCTTGGTCCTAGGTGTACTATATGACCAGAAGTATTGGGACACGGTTCTGAAGAATTAGAACGACACACTAAATTTCAAATCACCAACACACTCTCGTTACTGGTTGCTACGCACACGTTTGCATGCAACTAGTGAAAATGCAGTAGTGAGAGGTTAGTGAAGAAGACAGCCCATTGCAGGTGCCAGGGGGGTTCGGTGCCTTGCTCAGGGGCACCTCAGCGACGCTCGGGGGGGGGGTCTTTGTTCTCTGGTCCGCCTCCACACATACGGATGGCCGCCAGGTCGAGGGCTAGGCGGGCCTTGACAAACCTCCGGTTCTCAAGTGAGTCCTCCGACGCACTGAGCTGCTGCTCACCGCACTCAATTTAGGCGTCTCATTCAGTCCCACTGCCACAGGTGTGTAAAATCAAGCAGGTAGCCATGCATTCTGCTTTTACAAACACTGGTGAAAGAATCTGTTGTTCTAAAGAGCTCACGGAAATCCAGTATGCGATGCCTTTGTCATGAATTTGAAGTATAGGACCCAAATGCAGACACAGGAAGCAGACGGAGTAAACAAAAAGCGAGCAGTTTTATTAACGCAAAGTTCAAAAATATCAAATCCTCAGGGCAAAAGATGCCAACAGCAAACAAGAACTTTTTGAAACAGGCAGAAAGGAAACAAGGAGATTAACAGAAAAGACAAAGACTGACACACATGAAGCAATCAGGGAAGTGGGGCGAGTGAGACACAGGTGTGAACAATCAAGATAAAGACAGGGTGACTTACTTTATAGTGCTATTGTGTGAGGGATAATGCTACCGGGTTGTTTTTCTCCTTCAGTTTACCAAGAGATTTTGGTCGATTCTATGCTTCCAACTTTGTAGGAAGGCCTTTTTCTGTTCTAGCATGACTGTGCCCCAGTGCTCAAAGCAAAGTGCATAAAGGCATGGTTGGATGAGTTTGGTGTGAAAGAATTGACTGGCCCGCATGGAGTCCTGACCTCAACCCCATCCAACACTTCTGGAATGAACTAGAACAGAGATCGTGAGCCAGGCCCTCCCAACTAACCTCACAAATACTCTTCTGGATGAATGGGCAAAAATTCCGACAGACACATTTCAAAACCTTGTAGAGCAAGAGTTGAAGATGTTATAGCTGCAGTGGCAGGACAAGTCCATATTAATGCCTATTGACTGACTAGACCTGAGCAGGTTTAAGCAGTTAACAATTAAATAAAGGTATGGAAAGGCAGGCAAGAATAACATACCCGTAGTGGGAAACAGTAAGCCAAAAGTTGAAGGGTGATAAATTTTAAGCTGAGTGTTATTCCTAAATGTTTGGGGGTGAAGAAAGGTTGGGAACCAGTCATAAATTACCAGTTTTGTTGTTGAATATTGCCTCCATAATTTGGCAGAGGCACCTGCTTTTCTAACCTTTTTCCCCCTGTTCATTCCTCTTCCAAAAATGAAAACAACTTCTAGCAGCTGATGCTCTCACTGCTGTTTTAACATTACCTTGGCAGATAGCTGAAACATATGGAAATACATCAGACTTGCAGAGGACCTTGGTTTTAGTCGGTGTTAAAAAAAATGCAACATAGCTGTTGCTCTATTGTTTTGCAATGTCTGTGAATAAGTTATTTCCCATCACTGCAAACTCTAGGTGTATCCCAGAATTTTTTTTTTCTTGCAAGGAGGAATCAAGATGTTCATGGTATGTTATTGCTTTGGGAGCAGGGATTTGCAAGCGATTATATCATATTTTAATAAAGACGGTACAATCGTCTAGAGGCACATGCACACGGATAACAATTACTGCAGAAAAAAAAGAAATACAAAAGCACACCTGTTCTCTGTTGTCTTGTAACCAATTTGTTTAATTCCGAACATTTCATTCTAAGGGAAAGCTAGTTATGAGAAAGCAAAGTGTTGGTGCTTTCTTATTGTTTGGAGCAAAATTACTTCAGCTAAGAAGGTTAGAGACTACATTAAATGAGCATTTTCAATAAAAAAAATCTTTGTTATTGAGGTGCAGCGTTATTGTATATTCATGTTATTTGTCAGGATGTTACGGTGGATAAAACCTTCAAAGGGCCAGTCTGTAAAACCTGCAATGATGTCTGCATCACAGGCTTGTTAGGTGAATTTCAATAGCACAGCATTCACTGGAGTTTACTGTCCCTCAGTGACACTCATGCTGCTTCAGAGACCTTGACCAGAGTAATCTAAGGGGGGGGAAGCACACAGGTTGCTTTGCATATTAATCGAAAAAATTTAAAAGCTGTTAAACATTGAGTATAATGTCTTTTATCAGCAGTTTGAATTCCCAAAGTCCCCCTTGCATTACTTGCTTTGAAACGTGGTAAACATATGTATCCTCCAGCTGTAACGGTGTATTTCTGCCTCCTCCTACAAATATTTCCCCAGGCCAACACTGTGAATGTGGTTTCGCTCATATGTACCTTGTTAAAAAGTGGTTAAAAATGAATTAAAAGAAAGCAAGTTGTTTACCTAGATGCTAAACTGGCAATCAGATCTGAAGAATTCTCTTTAGGGATTGTGATTTCCTGTAAACTGAAGTGTGCTCTGTGTTTATTTACCCTCCTAGAAACATTCCTGTGTGTTTGAGTCTGGCAGTTACATCTTTTCAGGTATGCACCGCCTCAAGCAGCGGCGGTGAAGCTGCCGCCTGCTCGCAGTGCATCCCATTCGCGCACCTCCAGACCTCGCTGGCCCCTTGGCCTTCCCCGGTGTGATCCCGGCGACCCCCATCACTTCCGAGAAAACAGATGTAAACCTCATTCTCCATGTCTGCGTCCAGGGGACACACCGAAAGCTCACCGCCGACTCAAAGGATCCCTCAGCGACAACTGTCCTGATTTCAAGTGACATCAGAGTCAGTCCTCAGTCACTCTGATCCTGTCAAGGAGTCGGCCGAGATGAACCGATGGAGGACGGCCTATTTATACCCCAGTCACCTGATCTTCTGCTATCCCCAGGCCAGGAATATTAAATTGACAGCAGCATATTCTGAAATGTGTGATGGCCCCTGAGCCTGTGGAGACGCAGGCCTATCTGCTTTTTTATATTTAACTTACCTAAGTCAGGCAACACCAGGTTTACCGTTAGATTTGCTGGACAGATGAACAAAAAACAGATTTTAGTCAGTGCAAATGACCCTTAAGCATGATATATGGACTAATGTCTTTTCATTATATCTGAGTTATTTTCCACTGCTGTTTAGTGAAGTGAAGGTTCTAAGCCCTGACTTAGCATTATAGATATACACTCACTGACCACTTCATTAGGTATACCTGTTCAGCTGCTTGTTACCACATCTTATCAGAATATGTGTAAAGAAATGTCTCAAGTTGCATATATTTTCACTTTTATTTACAAGACAGCGTTGAAGTCGGCATCTCTTCTTCTTCCTGGACTTTTTCTCTGACATAGTTTTAGTTTGGGCCAGTTTGGTTGTGATGCTGGCCTCTTTCTCAAAGTCTGCTGGAGTAAGTCCTTCTCCGCCTCTGGTTTGTGCAGTTGATACGTTTCTTCAAGTCATTTTGCGCACACGCTTCGAGCTCTTCGGCTCCACAGCAGGATCTCTCTTCTTCCTCCCCGTGTTTAGCACTGCTCTTCCAGGTGTTTCTGAGCTGTTAGGAGCCGCTTGATCTGTTCCTGTCGTTTCTGCCACTGGATCTCTGAATCAGCCTCTTTGGCTGTTTCCAGTTCTGGAGGGTAGTTTGAGGTGAAGACTCAGCTCTGCAGCAGAGTGGCTGATTTGTTCCTGCAGTGTCTCAATAATCTTGTCCAGTTTGACATTTATGGGCTTTTTTCCTGCAACATTCACTGTGCTGGCAGTGTTCACTCAGCTCAGATGTGAGGTTCTCCTCTGTTTTAGACACTGGTTTAGTTCAGTGAGCCTCTTCCAGCTGGACTTTGAGGTCTTTGTTTTGCATGTGAAGCCAATCCAGCTGAGTTTTGTAGTCTGAAGCTCTTTGGGCTGCAGCTCCCAGTCTGGTATAATGTGGGTGCTTCTTGTACTGGGAGTCCTGCAGCTTTTATCTAAGTGAGAAGCTGCAGCTCAGTTTACATCAATCAGCTAAACGGAGTTGTCCGTGGCAAACTAAGGTGGAGGTTTTGTTCTTAATTCGCCTGTGTTATGGTTATTAATAAACAAGAGCAGTCTGAGACAGCATACCTCCACTGAGGCTGAACAACCCTTGAATTTCTGTGTTTTCTAAAGATAAAATACTTACAGCCACACTCACAGCCACTTTATTAGGTACACTTACTAGTGCTGGGTTGGGCCCCCTCTTGCCATCAGTACTGCCTCAGTTCTTAATTCACCAAAGTGCTGGAAACATTCCTCAGAGATATGAGAGCATTAAGCAGACTCTGCTGTTACTGTTGCCTTCTTCTCCGGCATCAGCAAGGCATTTTCTCCGAAAGAACTGCAGCTAACTGAATATTTTCTCTTTTTCAGACCATTCTATGTAAACACTGGGGATTTTGTCTGGCAGAAATACGTGGGCCAGACTGTCTGTCATCAACAACCACGCCACGTTCAAAATTACTTAAATCGACCTTTCTTCCCCATTCTAATGCTTGATTTGGACTTCAGCAGGTCGACCATGTCTACATGCCTAAATGCACTGACTTGTTGTCACATGATTGCCTGAGTAGATACTGTAGCTGGGTTAAGGAACAGTTGAACTGGTGTATCTAATAACGTGGCCATATATATATATATATATATATATATATATATATATATATATATATATATATATTTCTCAAT
>VUQH01033544.1:0-13557 GCA_015106775.1 Etroplus canarensis | reverse complement strand
CGATGTTTTTATGAACAGCCGGGAGTATTGTCGCAGGGCTGATGCTGCGGATGGGCGGTTTCTGGGAGCTCCGATCTCGGCTTGCTGTGTGGACTGGGACTTCAGTCCTCGGCGTTGCCTGATGCAGGTGGCCGGGTAAGCGGACATCGCGGGTGGGGTGTTGTGCTGGGCCAGAGGCGGGCCCTGGCCTGCCGGCACCACCCTTGTATAGGGCACCAGGTCCTGGGGGAACGCTATATCATTTCACTGTGTATTTATATGTAGTTGAAACGACAATAAAGTAATCTAATCTAATCTAATCTAATCTAAACTCAATTCTGTTATCACTCTTGCCCAATCATATGCCTGCTTTTGACGAGCCAGTATCACTTTCTTTCAGTACAATAACCTGTGGGATCACAATGCCAGCGATGCACCTTTTGCTTTAGATAATCTTCTTTAAGTTGTTAATGATCTTTTTATTTTACCTTCTTACCTTCAGTGGCTCAGTCCGTTGGGAGACTCAATTGACACCAGCGGGTTGCTGAGGGCCGCCAGTTCAAGACCTGCCTGGATCTGGAGGCCAACTCGAGACCCCGTTCTGAACTCCTGGAGGAGGATTGGAGGCTGGAGAGGCACCGGCTACTCCCCTCCAGCACTGCGAAGGTGCCCTTGAGCAAGGCACTGAACCCCCTACATTGCTCCCCCTAGCACCTGTGATTCACCCACTTCTGTTGCACTGCATGTTCACTGGCTTCTGCATGTATAGTGTGTTACAACTAAAAAAATGTGTTTGTGTGAATTGAAATTGTAATTTCCCTACATAAAATATATTAAAGTATGTCATCATCTTCTTCTTTTGGGTCCCTTAAAGAACTTTGACTTAAAAGCTGACATTACTCTACAATATACTACTAACCATAATATTGCAAGGTCTACAGAAGACAAAATATCCGCTTATACCTGAACTATGGTGCTTGGTTTGCTAGCGACTTCCCACAACTTTCACTGTCTCCTAACCCCCCTCAGGTTTGGGGCAGATGTTCTCAATACGAAGATCAATGAGGGGTTCATTTCACTGTCTTTGTTCCCTTCTGTTCGCCTCAATACCCGCACTACTTACAATAATTCAAGAAAGTAACACAAATGGCATACACGAGACCATGTGGTGCCCCTGATGCATGAGAGTGACAGAAAGACAGGAGAGAAAGGCGGAGGTTGCGAAACTGAAAAAAAAAAAACACAAGCCCACACCCTAAACGAAACCAAATGCAACCCTGACTCTAAAACTAATTCTTAACTTTCAAGCTGCTCTCAAGCCCAAACTCAGAACGATCACAAACACACACAGATTCCGCTCTGCTCACTCAGCTACTTGATGCTTTAATTCCGCTTGGCACTCGACCAAGAGCTCACAGATAAAAGGAAAAAAAAAGGAAAAGGGACACAATGAGCGTATCTAGGCTGCCACCTGAAATTTATCACCGTAACATATCTCAATTGACTCCATAATCTGCCATCTTACATCAAGTTCTACGCTGCTAAACGTCAACTCCTCGGATCTAAAACACAGTGTACAGTGAGTAAAATTTATATTCAATCTCTGTGTTGCATAATTTTTATTGTATGTAAAAACACATTGGCGGTGCATGAGACAAAACCCTAGATGCCCTAGATTATGCAGAAAGCATAAGTTATAAGTTCTTTATTAAAATTGCAATATGTGTTCAGTGGAAGGAAAGGATGTAAAAAAATGAAAAGACCAAACACTTAAATATCTTAAAAGCAATAATTCTAAAACAGGAATGAACCTACTATGCAGAGTTTTTGTACTTTTGTATTTTTTCAGTTAGTTTACAGAGAGGGTTTGATCATTTCAGTTTAGTTTTTATTATTAAGAAAAAATTAATTTCAGTTTAATTGTTATTAATTTCAGTGTTTTTAAAAAATTAATTCTAATGTGGGAAATCTTTGGTAGGGGAAAATTAAAAAAGTTCAATCAGACATCTCAAACACAGCATCAAAGCCTCCTCAGGATGCTGTTTTCACAAAGTATAGTTTTAATTTCCATTTTAGTAAACTTAAATATGTTTTCATGAAATAGAAAAACTTATGTCATGTTAACTCTTCTTTCCAGTCTTTATTCATTTTTGCTTTGCTGTTAGGTGTCACATACAATTTATTATGCATGGATTCCTGCAAAAAAGAACTTTTTCACAGGACTCTGTGCAGTCCTATGAAAAACTAAGTACACCCTCAGTGCTTACAAAGTAATTAAGAGGGTCAATAGTAGCCAGGTGCCGCTAATCAAATGCAACCAGCATGACCACCTCTATAAAAGCAGACATTTTAGCGGTTTTCTGTTCCGGCTTTCAGGTGTGTGTTAACACAATGACAGAATCTTCCCAGGGTGTCCCAGCGAATTCACCCAGAGATCCAAAGAGAAACTGCAAAAACCCAAGAGCTACATCTCAGACTCTACAGGCCTCAGTTAGTATGTTAAATATTAAAGTTCATCACAGTCCAATTAGAAAAAAGACTGAAAAAGTACAGCTTGTTTAGAAGGGTTGCCAGGAGAAAGCATATTCTCTCTAAAAAGATCATGGCAGCATGGCTTAGGTTTGCAAAGTTGCATCTGAGGAAACCACAAGACTTCGGGAACACTGTCCTTTGGACAGATGAGAGCAAAGTGGAGACGCTGGTGCCATGTTTCGCTAAAACTAAAGAAAAACTAAACAGCATAGCAGCACAAACATTCTAATAGTAACTATCAAGCATGGTGGTGGTGGGGTGATGATTTTGACTTGTTTTACAGCCATGTGGCCTGGGTACCTTGCAGTCATTGAGTCGACCATGAACTCTTCTGTATACCAAAGGAGTCAAATGTGAGGCCATCCGTCTGACAGCTAATGCTTGGTTGAGATTGAGTCGTGCAACAGGACAATAATCCTAAACCCACCAGAAAATGAAAAGAATGAAGGTGTTGCAATGGCCCAGTCAAAGTCCAGACTTTAACCCGATTGACATGCTGTGGTGGGACCTCAAGAGAGCAGTGCATAAACCTCAATGAACTGAAGCAACGTTGTAAAGAAATGTCAAACAAATTTCCTCCACAATCATGTGAGAGACTGATAAAGTCACACAGAAAACCATTACTTCAAGTGAAGGTGGTACTACAAACTACTGAATCATGGGGTGTACTTAGTTTTAAACGATTGCACTGAGGCCTGTGAAGACTTTCTTTTGCACCGTGTTAATATTGTAACACTAAAAGCCAGTAATAACACCTTTATCAGTTGCTGAGTAGGTCTTTTGTAAACTGGTCTTTGTCTTGGCTGCTCTACGGGATGAAGATCTGAAGGGTTTTGAGGCTGTGTCACCACCTTTAGCTCCTCTTTCTTATTCCTGCACAGCTTTTTGTGGTTTAACAGAGTGCATTGTCCTGCTGAAGGAGGCAGCTGCTGTCTGGGAGTCTGGGTGTGCAACAATGCTTAGGTGGGTAGTACATGTCAAAATAAAAGCCACATAAATCCCTGGACCCAAAAGTTTTCCAGTAAATTGTTGCTCACTTTGCATGTGCAGTAAGTGGTTTTAATCTTGTGGCTGCATGCAATGCAATAGTTCAATGTATGTAGTATAAACTGATATATTTTCCCTCTCCCCACTCAGTCTGTTGATCATAATCCTTTGTGCCGCCGCTCTGCTGCAGCCTCAACCTTTCCTGTGACCCACACATTCCTATTTAACCTGTTTCGTGCTGAAATTATCTCGTGTGTAGGATTTCGACCCTGTCCTTGTTCTTATCTGTATTCCTGCTTTCTCTCTGCCTTGTTACATTTGCTGTTGTAACCTCTCAGTTTCAACACAAGTTTTATCTTATCTAATAAAAGATGTGATTCCAAACTGACGTGCTCTGAAGCTCGGCGCATCAGCGTATCTGTCAGCGTAGGTGTGTGCATGAACACGTGTGTGTGTTGAGTTGAGGCTCCTCTCTCGGGCCAAACCTATACATCATCCCCAGCGACGGCGTCTCCGAGCGCCAGACCGGCTCAAGCCAGCCCTCCGGGGTCAGTCTCTTAAATGAGATTTCAGCACCACTGACCCGTGCTCTGGTCCTCTCACCTTTTGCCAGGAGAACAGGAATGACCTTTGACCCTGGGATCTGTGAGCAGCCACCGTCTTCCTCCAAGTGGCGACCCGTCAGCTGCAGCCGACCGTGCCTAAGCCATGAAGATGGAGTGTGTGAGAGTGGAGGTGAGGCCTCAGTGGGAGGAAGACCACAGAGGTGTGAAATGAAGAGTTCACTTGAGAAAAGACATGTCCACAGTTTGGAAAAGGGGACACCTTATCTCACAAAACTTACAGGGATTACAGGTTTATTAATTCTCTCTAATGTCTTAGTTGGGTAGCAAAATAGAACATTTCCATAGACCTAAGGCTGTATTTTACAGATAATAAAGGATACGATGAATGAGTCAGAAATAAGTGTGTGGATAGTAAAACACTGGACAAACAAAACTCTTCAAATGGCTGGAGAGAGGCCTCAAAAGCTGCAGAAAACTCGGACTGAGACGTATGAGTTCTTCCTATACAGACTCTTAAGAAATGATATGTTAACAGCCTTTTGTTGTCATTCTATTAACTTCAATCTATTGTCCATTTTGCTGTTGGTAGGATCGAGTGTTTTGAGGTTATGTGATTCAAATTAGTGAAGTTGAAGCTTAGGAGAGAGCTAGTGGCCATAGCTGGCTATGGTTGGCACCATCAGAAGCATAAAAGATAGGCATTATGAAGTAAGGCCAATGCGGAAGTGCCTTAAACATTATTTCTTTCTGACGTCCACCAGGGTGGTCATAGCTGTGGTTGCAAAAACACTTCCAGTCCAATAGACGTCCATGGGACAACGACCCTCTGCCTCGGTAAACACTTTCCTGATGAGTTTATGGACTCAGTCACTCAGTTTCAGGTCATACTGAATAAAACATTAAGTCAATTTTATAATTTTTGGTCATTTTAAGTGTCACAAGGGGGGATTGTCTAGAGCAGGGGTCAAACATCTGCTCTTTTGCGAATCTCCAGTGACTGGCCAAAAATACAAACAACCAAAAACTCCACCCTCAATTATGGGTTTCAAATTCATTTTTCATTGTGGGCCGCATAGGCTACGTTCACACTGCAGGTCAATTCAGATTTTTTTTCCTGAGATCCGGTGATTTTACGTGGTCGTTCACATTGCAATTTAAATGCAACAGCCATCAGACTCCAGGGTGAACCGTCTCCGGACCCGAAAGTGACGTCACACGCAGCACGCTGTGGAAGTAACTATGGATGCTACACATATCAGCCTGTGAGCAAAACCTCACTTTCTTTCCACTGACTAGCTCCATCAACGCTGTCTGCCATGCTTGTTTCATTCCTTGTTTACGTTTGATTTCGCCTCATCCTGCCTGATGAAATGCGGCATGGCCATTCAGGCCGAGGTCGCTCTGAAAAACTGTATCTGATTTAGGGCCACATATGAAAGTGGCCTGACTTTGATTTGAAAAACTGGATCTGGGGTGTTCAGACTGTCATGGACAAATCACATACAGTATGGGTCACATATGGGCAAAAAAATCGGATTTGGATTCAACTACACATTTAGCTCCTGTAATTTCATAAGAAAAAAAAGTCCAATTTCAAGTGTAAGATCCAGTTTTTATATTTTAAAAAGAAATGTTGAAATTGAGTCGTGCAACAGTTCTTTGGGCTTAAACTTTAAAAAAAGAATGTGTAAAATTATAGAAAAAGCAGTGAAAGCTCATTACCTGGACTTTTTGTTAATTTGCCGAAAATGTGCTAGTCTTTTTTTTTACTCTGTACTAGCCGCAAAAACAAAAAATTCTTGTCAAATACTGAAAAAAACAGAAACTTTTCTGATATTTAAACAAAAATACTAAAAAATAGAAAAATGCAGGAGTTTCTGCTATTTAATAGTTTATTTCTGACTTGCTTTCTTTGCTGTCAAACAAGCAGTTTCCCCCTGGGGATTAATAAAGTATTCTGATTCTGATTTTCCAAAGCCATCCAGTGGGGCTGGATCGGACCCTCGGGTAGGCCGGTCGTGGCTCCCCGGGACATATGTTTGTTGACACCCCTGCCCTAGTTGAACATGGAAATGACACTGCAAAAAAGGAGCATATTTGCCTTAGCCAGTTAAATATATATAGTTCATTGACTGAAATATGCATTAGGTCTACCACTTAGCACCTTAATCACTTAATTTTGCTAAACCTCAATGGGAGTGGGTAATATGGAGTACACATGTGGATGTCTAGTCTTGAGTCTCCCTAGACATGGATTACAAATCAATGACGGGAAAAGTCCGAGGGATAAATACAGAATTTAACACTATGTGGATAGATTTGTTTAATTTCAGGCACAGATTTGATGTTGCAGCTCCATATAGACTTTTCCGCCCAAAACTGCTCAAAAATGGCCAACCCCCCATTTAGGATATGCTCGATGCTCGACAAATCATTTATCTGGTTTCAAAACACCAAGGTGACGACTTCAAAAACTCTCATTTCGAGGCTTCAGAACAGGCCTTCGGAAACCAATGGGTGAGGTCACTTAACTAAGTCCTTCATTTGCACCCAACTTTTGCTCAAACCACCCATGGCTGTAATAAGGCATAACTTGAAACCGTAATACAGTTTTACCCTGTATGGTTGCTGCAAAACAGGAAATTAGCTGTAGAGAAAATACCCATGCTTTAAACATGTTCGTTTCTATAAAGTTCCAGTAAAGCCGGACATTTCAACATGACTGCATTTGAGTTTGGCTTACCTTTGGTGGCAGCCTCAAGTGGACATTTGAGGAATTGCAGTTTATCACACTTTATTTTTTTCAGCCCCAGAGGTCACTGCTTGGTTTTACCTTGGAAAATCCACACTTAGGTCAAGTCCATATTGAATATCCACTCAAAAATTCCACCATTTGTTCCTTGAATTGCTCTGAATCTAATGTTCAGTACTAATGAGGTTGCTTTGCGTTCGATATGCTAAAGCGCAGAGGTGGATAATCCAGAAGAACATATGGCATTTCCCAGAGGCTGGACTTAACCTACATATTATACTATATGCCCTCAAGTTCAAGAGCTGCACATACATAGATATAATATATAAAACAGCCTTTAATGTGTGTATGTGCAGTTGTGTGTTTCTTCTTTCCTGACATCTTCCAAGTGCTGTATGTATGTCATTAATTGAGTCTCCAGCTCCCTGGAGTGGTTAGCTCTACTTGTAATGGGGAAGATAGAGAGGGAGATGGTCTTTGTGTGTGTGTGTGTGTGTGTGTGTGTGTATGTGTGTGTGTGTCAGTGTGTGCACTTCACACATATACACACAAGCCCTGACCGCCTGATGATTATGCTTGATCAGTGTCAAACACAAACTACTGCAGCGGGTGCTTTGAAAAGGAATATATTGTATATTCAGTCTTTTTCAGACCCTTAGTGGTGGTTTTACGCAGCACGGTGATTTACCCAATTCACCCAGATCTGAGAAATACCACCTTTTTGGGGGGGGGGTTTATTTGGTGATAGAAGCAACACAGACTCCAAAAGCATGTTATTTTCAAGGAAAAATCTATGAAACAGATAAAAACATGTCTGGTGAGAGACAGGATCAAATTTAATTGTGTTTGCAGAGAGGTTAAACACAGTCATGGCACACATACCACCTGGGAAAAACATAAGCAAAGACCACACAGGGAGCTGATACCTTGTTACAGAGCAATAAAAATGAATCATCACTGAATAGGCTACAAGTACCAGACTGTGCACAAGGAGCTTAGTTCTTCAGTTTTGACATTATGCAGCTCATTTGCGCAGTAAGGTTAAAGATATATTGTTCGTTCTTAAAAGAATTAAAATATCATTAATATAGTTAAGTATCAATGGATACATCTAAACAGATACGTACGAACTTTGTTCAGAATCCTCCTTTCTGTGCACCTTTGCTTCTTAACAACCAAACCAGAATGTGTGTCTTCACGAGGTATTCGGACCATAGTCTGCATGAGAAAAATGTGAAATGTGAAAAATAAAAGGTTTCAAGGGACGTTGAAGCTAAACTGGAGATGTAGTTCTGTGAGAACCTGTGTCCTGTGATTCAGTAGCTTTAAGGACCACGTTTAGCAACAATAACTTGAAGTAATTATTTTCTGTACAACTTAATCAGTCACTCACATGATTTTGGAGGAATTTTGGCCTACTCTTTTTAGTTATAGCACTGTTTCAGTTCATTTTGATTTGTGGGTATTGCTCATGCACAGTCTCCTGCCGAAGTATGTCAATTGGGTTGAGGTCTGGACTTTGACTGGGCCATAGCAACACCTTGATTCTTTTCATTTTCAGCCATTCTGTGGCTGATTTGCTGCTGAGCTTGGGATCATCGTCCTGTTGCATGACCCAATTTGGGTCATGCTTTAGCTGTTGGACAGAGGGTCTCACATTTAACTCTAAGATACTTAGTCATTCATAGGATTTCATGGCCAACTCAATGACTGCAAGGTGCCCAGGTCCTGTGGCTGCAAAACACGCCCAAATCATCACTATTCCACTGCTATGCTTGACAGCTGGTGTGAAGTGTTTGTGCTTGTGCTGTGTTTGGTTTTTGTCAAATGTGGTTCAGTGCATTATTGTCAAACAGCTCCACTTTCGTTTCAACTTGGGCTCGTCTGTCCAAACGACATTGTTCCAGAAGTCTTGTTCAAATACAAATTTGCAAATCTAAGCACTTAGTAGAGAGGTCCAGGTCAGTGACTCTGATTAGCAGAGGTGAAACCTAGCTTTAAGCCTTAATCAAATTTGAACAGGTGAGTTATAAAGAAAGTCATTACCTGTATGGTCATCACCAAGAAGAAAATCATCTATAGAGTCCAAAAGCAACTTTTTTAGTAGTCTGTAAACATGTTTATTTCTGCTGTAAAGTTGGACTTTTTAACATGGGAATCTATGGCAATTGACTCATTTTTAGAGCCAGCCTCAAGTGGCCACAAGAGGAACTGTAGTTTTTGGCATTCAGCTCTGAGACTCTTATGCTACGTTCACACTGCAGTCAAAAGTGGCCCAAATCAGACTTTATTGCTCATATGTGACCCATATCTGATTTTTATGACAGACTGAATAACACAAATCCAATTTTTCAAGTCGGATTCAGGCCTCTTTCATATGTGGCCCTAAATCGGATACGCATCCGATGTTCTTCAAAGCGACCTCAGTCTGAACGATCATGTCGCATTTCATCCAACTTTTACACCACTGAAGTGAGACAGACACTGTTGATGGAACTAGTCTCTGGAAAGAATGTGAGGTTTTACTCACCATATTTACTAACGTAAACACAGCGTGCAGCGTGTGACGTCACGTCTTTTTCTGCGCATGCATGTCACTTCAGGGCCGTAGACTGTCCACACTGATGGCGGTCACATTTAAATTATAATGTGAACGACCACACAAAGTAACTGGAGCTCGGCAAAAAATCGAAATTGAGCTTTAAGACCTGCAGCGTGAACATAGCCTAAGGGATGTCTGAGCTCTTCACCTCACTGCGTCATGACTGTACCAGTCAGCTTGTTGATTTTATGCACCACCTTATCCAAACCAGATATCTGAACTCCTTCCGCTGGAGAACCAACTAACTCCCTGCATAAATAGAGCAATCCATCATCATCTTGCAAAGCACCTTGACTTTAGCAGAGATCAGTGACATCAGTGCTAAGGTAAAAAAAAAAACACAGGAGGCTTTGACAGTGAAATAAAATCCAGGAAGTCCAGTTGTAGAAACAGATTAATGTGTTAAAAGGCTTAACAGATGCCAAAATGCTGCATTACTTTTTAAAATGCCATGAGACAGACGTGCACAACTTTGCAAAGCTATCACAGTAGCAGCTACTTGACCTTTGCTCACCATGACCTCAAGGTTAAAGTTTAGGTCCCCCAACAGGAACTTTTGTGCGTTGTTTTGACAAAGCCCCCCTGTGTCGGCATTTGAGCTCCGTTCCTGGCCTTGCTTCTTGAGCACGAAAGAGAGGGTTGCATTTTTCAATTTGGTCTAGATGCAGCCTAAGCTTTGTGGTGACTCTGGATAACCACTTCACACTGTCCCAGTGAGATGTTTGGCAGTTTATTACAAAAAAAGCCACTGGCAGCGCATACACTACCATTTTTTTGTGCATTATAAACCACCCAGATGTTTCTTGTTTTTTTTTTTTTTTAACCCCAGTTTGCTGTCCAATAAGTCAGTTAAAACTGCAGATTTTAGGTCAAACTCTTAATGGTTCTGCAAGAAAAAATGCCTGATTTAGCTTGACTCCAGTTTGCTGTGTGTAACTGTTGCTCGGTGCACCTTTATGTTGGTTTGGGAGAAAGAAGAGACAAAAATGACTGTGAGTTTGATTTGTTTTCTAGGGGCATTCAAGCCAAGCGAGGCCCAATCAGGGGAGTGTTTCTCGTGGCGGGGCGGCCCTCACTGCTGAGATGAACGCGATAGGGGTAAATATTTGTATCTCAGCAGTGGACGAACAGTGCTGAGGTCAGTCGTCTGGAATCCCGGGGTTGTTTGGAGACCACTGTTGTTACAGTTGGGCTTTTTTGGGTAAAAAAGGAGGCATGAGAGAGACAGGGAGAGAGGGCTAGACTCCCCGAGGGAGAAAACTGAACACTAACACGAAAACAAAAGAGAAGATATGAAAAGAAGTGTGAAGTCTGGGATGAGAAATGTGCATCTGCCACATGCCAGAAACCTCCATCCACTTCTGTATTTACACACGACTCCATTTACTTGGAGGAGTCATTCATTTTACCACATTTAAAAAAGTTCACATGACATGTATCCCTTTCTGTCCCTCTATCCACAATCAAATAGATATTAACACTCATATCAGCAGACAGCTGTGCACATACACTAAAAGCCTATTGAGATGTTTCAATCTCAAGCTTGTCTAAATGTTTGTTTCCAGCTCCCTATTTTTAATTCTTGGACTCTACAAGAGTAGCTTTGTATGGCTCAGAGTTCAAAATCATAATGTTTGTTTGCAGTTAAAAAAAAAAACAACAACAACAACTAAAAAGGTGTCCATAAAAGTAAATAAATAATAGCAAAACGCTGAATTAAATGGAAAGGGCTAACAGCAGTTGAAAACATGGATGGATGAATAGAAAGGACAAAAAATAACAAAAACGTGTAGACCGAAGCTTAGGTAAAAAGTCCTTTGGGCTTTTACACCCGAGCCTACAAGGCTCATCGGGCCGGAGCCGGTGACTTAGGAGTTTGACTCCTCCTGGATAGGACGCTAGTCTATCGCCTTCCCAATATTTTGCTGGTACCCATTTTTACTGCCGGGTGGACAGAGGCACACTTGTGGTTGGAACCTTGCCTAGGGATCTTGGCACGGTGGGGGTCTGACTGGGATTCAAACTCACGACCTCTCGATCAGCCAGGCACCTTAACCGTTAAACCACCGCCCACGCAGACAGAAGCTTAAGCTTATTAGATTTACCCCTTTGACATAATATATTGAATTTAGCAATACTTTTATAGTGAAATTTCACCAAAAAAGACCAAAGAAAATAATGTTAACAATGAATAAATAATCTGAGGACAAGAATATATTAATAATCAACATTATCCTGCACCAGACTAGACAAATGCTTGTTAATGTGGTGACCCTTTCTCACTAAAATCCAAGCTGAATCCATTTTTATTGTTTATATTTGACTTACAAAAAAATACATTGACTGTATAGGAGGTTTGGCCATTTTTAAACATAGTCCCCATTTTTAGAGGCACAAAAGTAATGGGACAATTAAACACGATCCTTTGCAGTCAATGATTACCTGAAGCGTAGACCCCATGGACATCACCAAATGCTACGTTTCCTCCCTTGAGATGCTCTGGCAGCCCTTAACTGCAGCTGTCTTCAGTTGCTGCTTGTTTGTTGGTCTCTCTGCCTTCAGTTTTGTCTTCAGGAACTGAAAAGCTGCTCTACTGGGTTAAGATCAAGTGACTGACTTGGCCATTGAAGAATATCTCATTTATTTGCCTTGAGAAAGTCTTGGGTTGCTTTTGCAGTATACTTTGGGTCATTATACATTTGCACAGTGAAGCACTTTCTAATCAGGTTTCCATCATTTTAGCTAAATCTGAGCAGAGAGTACAGCCCTGTACACTTCAGAAGTCCTCCTGCTGCTTCTACCAGAAGTCACATCATCAATAAACACTAGTGACCTGGTTCCACAAGCAGCCATACATGCCCATGGGATAACATTGCCTCCACCATGTTTGACAGATGGTGAGCTATTCTTTTCCTTCCCCATGTTTTTCTCTTCCCATCATTATGGTATGAGCTCATCCTGGTTTGAAAGAACTTTTTTCCAGAACTGGGCAGGTTCTTCTAGGCATTTTCTGGTAAAGTCTAATCTGACCTTCTTGTTTTTGAGTGTAACCAGTGCTTTATACCTTGTTGTAAACATTCTGTATTTACATTAATGAAGGTGTCTCTTGATTGTAGACTTTGACTTGGCTAGATTGAGGTTTTTCTTAACCAGAGAAACTATTCTTCAGCTGCCTTCTGTGGTCTTCCAGACTTTTTGGTGTTGCTGAGCCGGCCAGTGCATTCTTTCTTTTTAAGAATGTTCCAAATTGCTGTTCTGACCATTCCTGAAGTTTTTGCTCTCTCTCTGATAGATTTATTTTGGTTTTTCAGCCTAACAATGGACATTGCTTTTGACCTCATATTAAGAGTTTCAGTGAAATGGAAGTGCAATGTTTCGAGTCAACTCCAGATCCTTTTCCTGCTTAGTTTGTCCTGAAATAATAAGAGAACAGGCCTCATCTAGCTATGAAACTGCTTGTCAGGCAACTGTCCGGTTACTTTTGAGGCCCTGAAAATGGGTGACTGTATATAAAAATAGCTTTCATTCCTAAACAGTTCATGCATTTCTTCTGTCAGACCCACTGGATTAAAGCTGAAAGTCTCTGCTTCAAAACCCACGGTGGTGGTGTGCAAAATTACAAAAATAAAATACAATAAATGCGTTATTGTCCCAAAACTTATGGACCTAGCTGTACATATGATACAAGGCAAGGAAAATCTTAATAGCTCCAAATTAAGGGGAAGCTTACTGATGGCTCCAGTATGAGAGAAGCTCAGGCTATGAAAGAAATCACCTCTTCTGTTTCTCCCCAGCTCGTGGAGAATACAGCTGTAGCTGGGCACTTTGATGAAAACGAATCAATGCGACTACTTCTGCCTTGTAGGAACAGAGCGGTGAGCGACATTAGCGGGGGTGTCATGTTTGATTGGGGTTTATTAGCGCCGCCTGTATTGTTCTTGTTCGTCAACAGACTCCCAGGTAATGTGGTGATAATCGTTGCGGAAGCCTCCATCTGCTCATTTGGGGGAGAGGGCTGGGGAGCTGCCCTCCTTTCAAATCCATTTTCCCAGGTGCTGATGGGAGGCCGCGGGGTGTAGGGGTGGATGTAGGGAGGGAGGGAGGGAGCAGTGGGGGGGGGGGGGGGGGGAGAGTCCTCC